>JPKE01000895.1:0-32735 GCA_000750995.1 Pseudogymnoascus sp. VKM F-4520 (FW-2644) | reverse complement strand
TTGGATAGCTTATAGCTTAGTGCAAGAAGCTTATAAATAAAACAACAAACAACAACAATAAAGGATAGGGGGTATGACGACAAAGCGGGAAGACCTCCAGAGTGCCAGGCCGGATAAATCGAGCAAATGCGCAGCTCCAATGTCATCGGCGTGACAAAAGACCTGAGCTTCCTGGGCCTGTCGACTTCATGGCGTATGAGCCTCCACTTCCATCCGACATCCCTGTTGATACACCGCCTCAAATTGGGCTTCGGATAAGCCCAGACGTTCGAATTTCTTCACGAACGCTACACCAAAAGCTACAACGCCAATTCTCATATCATCGAGGCTTATTACTACTATTAACAATGAACTGCTGTTGCCTATTACCTACTTGACGCCCTTGGTTCTGCTGATGGGCGACCCGCTGCCGCCACCGCGCTTGCGCTTGGCTCTGTACGAGCCGTCGCGATTGAGGGCTCAGCTGTGCTCGAGGCATACTGCTACTGCTTCCTTCCTTTACACCTCTCATGTATATATTTATATAGATATGGGGGGGAAATGAGAATGCATGCGCTGTCTTGTCTTAGAGATCACGTGCTGTAGACAGTTACGCTTTTCGGGATAGCGCCCTTTTGATCTTTTGATGCCTTTACAAGGTCCAATAACGGCTCTCTGTGCATCTCAACAGCTTGATTTAAGTATGAAGAATAGTTATAGCTTTAACGGCAAACGATTGGCAGACTATGAAGGCGTTATTAGATTTATTCTACAGCGTTATACGCCCAATAGAGAAGCTACAAGGCTCTTCTCATCCTACTTTAAATTATGCTATTATGCAGTATATGAGAATGACGCAAAAGCTTGAAGGCTTTAAAGCTAGATATCTAGAGAATAGTACAATATACAACGCTTGTATAGCGGCATTAAAGAAGCTTAATGAGTATTACACACTTGCAACAAATCAACAGCGGAGTCATTTAACTATAGCTACAGTATGCGATCTACAGTATAACTTTAATGTATTTGATATTATCTAGCCAAAGAGCATTCAAGACACGCAGAAAAGGAGAGCAAAAGCGCAATGGCAGGACTGATATCATAAATATTTAGGCAAGGCATTAGACATCTAAGCAGCAAAGGTTATAGAAAGTGTTCAAGGTGAGAATTTAGAAGATTAGAATTCAAAGAAGACGGAGTCTAATTCTAAGGATAAGCGGATTTAGATCCAGAATGGAAGCGCTGGATAAACGAGCCAATTCTTAGGCCTAAAATTGATATACTCAAGTTTTGGGCAAGTAACTAATATCAATATCCAATACTTGCTGCAATTGCCAAAGATCATTTAGCAATTCCTGCTACATCAGCTGAATCTGAGCAGGTGTTTAGTATTAGCAGCAACATTATTACGAAGAAACGGAACAGATTAGCACCATCTACACTACAATATCTTATATGTCTTAGGAATTGGGGCGTGGTATCACCAGGTGAGGATTCAGAGGGCAACGAGGATGCATAGTTTCTGTACTCTTGTAGTCTTACATAGAAATTCATTATATTCTTTTTATATGAGAGTACTACTCTACTCGAGCCTGAAAAACAGTACTCTACTCGAAGATCTCTGAGTACTACTCGGAGTAGTACTCGGGCAAAACTGTCCGATAGATGGTTGCCAGGAGCCGGTTTCCACTACTCCTCAACTCTGACTGACCAATTCCATTTACGTCAAAGAGATCTTAATTTGGAGGCTGATGGTCCAATTCTACCAAGCTTATCCCATTGCTCAAGTGATTTCGGACGAGATTTCTAAGCTCATCTCAAATGTCGTCGGACGCAGAGAGTTTCAGGATTTATCAGTAGTGATTCTTCTACGCACACAGTCATCATCTAATTTATCCTCGTGCAAATTCCTGTTCAGACGTGGCTGCCCCACTAATCCAATATCTGACATTGTCAGCTTTTTTTCAGAAGGGATGATGTGGCTTGAGGCTGACTGATATTCTGTATTTGCCAAATTACGTACTTGACGAGCCTGAACCTTGCAGACGTAGGAGTTATGAATTAGCTGCTTCAGATATGGCCCAAGTGCCGCGATGCCAAACCCAACTGCTACCATGATAATGCTTTCATAGTCGTCCATCGGAATGCTTGTTCCGTGAGGCCCACTGAACATGACAAGAGGATTCATGGCGGGTTTTTCCTCAGCGTGATAAACGAGGCGTTGGCTGAATCCTCGTCGAAGCTCAATGAGAAGGTCCAGCTTATCCTGGCACCCATCCGCTTGAGAGACCACCACAAACGGATGACTTTGCATAAAGGACCAGAAGCTTACCGAAGGCATCCAAGCAATAACGTACTGTCCGGGTTCGATCTTTGTCGGCTTCTGTAAGTGTATGCTGACCTTGACAGCGCCAGATGCATGGGTAATATGGGCTCGAGGAAAATAGTGGCGAAAGATGCCATTTCGATGTAGTAGATTCTAGGCCACGATGTGGGCGTCGGGGACAAGTATAAATTTGGGTGGCATTTCAGTCATTTCGCATAATTTGGGTGGCACTTCGGTCATTTACCGATATTATAATCAGTTAGAGAGTTGGGTGGCACAAAGAGATTATCCAAATTAATTGAAAATGTCTATTTGCCGTTCTCGACCGCAAAAGGCTACACAAGAAGCTACCACTTGTAATCCTCATATTTTAAACCCGATGCTTTAAGTCTTCTCCTTCTTGGACCGACGCTAGATGCGGGTGAACAAACGCTGCCGGGTTAGGCAAGAAAGAGATTGGGAAGGACAATCTTTCGATACGCAGCTGCATTAAAATATTTTAAAAACATAATGTTGGGAAGGACGGTGTAAGTTAGGAAAAACTTACTTTGGTACCGACTCGGTGCACTGTTGCTGTGACAGAGAAAGGGCTCACAGAAGAAGGAAAAGAGGCTCACGCTCACGATCACGAAAATACGGTGGTCCGAGTGATGGTGATGAAGTCTGATTGAGAGGAGGTGGGGGGCTAGATAGCTATATACCCCTCATAGGAGGTCCGTAGCGCCTGCCACGGGACCTGCTCCCCCCGCATGCCCCCTACCCCTAAGGGTCTGTCCGCAGATCGCTGGAAAGTATACGAAAAAAAAGCGTGATCGCGGAGCCGAAGAAACGGTGTGTCGAGGGCTCAGAAACAAAGAAAGCGGCGTAGACCGGAGTTGATGTTGGTCTATGTTTCCAATCCAACATATCCGGTCTCCTTTTCCCTCAACCACTGGACGCCAAAGTCCTTCAGCTTGTACTTCTCAATCTTTCCACTGGCAGTCAACGGCATTTGCAGCACCCAAAAAATGTGTTTTGGGACTAGCATTTTACTCAATCTCGCCTGCACCCAACCTCTTACAGAATCCTTCGACAGTGATCCCGTAGCCACACCGTGTTCCTCATTCCCATTGCCCTTCACAATGATAAATGCAGCAACCACTTCCCCATATATCACATCCGGTAGCCCCACTATACTGGCATTTGAAATCAGGGGGTGCTGAAGGAGAACATTCTCGATCTCTGGTGGGTAAATGTTCTCACCACCACGAATGATGATGTCTTTAATGCGGCCTGTGATTCGAATGTATCCATCGGGCTGAATTAAAGCTTCGTCTCCGGTGCGAAACCAAACCTTTCTCCCCTTTTTTTCGCCAGGACCATTCTCCTCGTTCAAAGCCTCACTTGTTCTACTCTCATCTTTCCAATACCCCGCCATCACGCAGTAACCGGAAATCAGAAGCTCTCCTTTTTCTCCGTATCGTAATGTACGGGTGGGGTCGTCACGGGAGACAATTTTGGCAAAGGTGTGGGGAAGCATTCCGCCCACGGTGTTCAGCTTCTGCTCTAGGGTGTCAGACGAGGTTGTCATGCAGACAATAGGAGAGGTCTCAGTCAGGCCATAACAGCTCGCTAAATCCGAAAGGTTGAGCTTCTCGTGGAGAGTGAGTCGCAAGGAAGAAGGGATTGGACTGCCTCCTATGATACCTGTCCGTAAATGGGAGAAATCTTTCTTTGTAATGAATCTGTAAAATCTCTTGGTTAGTGAATGAACATGAGGTGGGTGGAGGTAAAATAACCCTTGGGAAAGCAATTCCAACTCGGCGAGAAACATTGTCGGGACACCATAGAGGGCCGTTGGTCGATCGTTTTCGATTGATCTAAGGACCGCTCTTGCGTCAAATGCTTCCGATGGCAATATGATGCATGCTCCTTTCGAACTGTCAGTACTTGGTATCTTTACTCACAATCGAAGATTTTTTTTTGAGTGAGTTGGGCGTTTGTAGAACGAGGAACAAATACCATGTGTCATTACAGCCAGAAGGCCAAGGACGAGTCCAAAGCAATGATACAGTGGAGGTGGACAGCACACAATATCCCGTTCAGTTAAGTCCATTCCTCTGCCAACGAGAAACCCATTATTCAAGATACTCTTGTGACTCAAACAAGCAGCTTTAGGAGCCGATGTAGTCCCAGATGTAAACTGTATGGTAGCAATATCGCTGTTCCTCAGATGGCCTTGGTTGGGTAATTGTCTACCATGGTTGGCGGAAATGAGCTGATCATAATCTATAGTGGATTTGAATATGGGCTTTTCAACTTGATTTATAGAGTTCTCTACTAGGAAGACATGCTTGAGAGAGTTGATAGGTGATGGACAAGAATTCAGTCCCCCAGTGCTTCCCAGAAGAGATTCTAGAAGAGGTGCTGTTGATGTTGGTGGCTTGTATGGTAAAGTGATATCTGTGCTCAAGAAAAGACAGCTTGCTGAGATATGGTTTAGGGCTGAAATCACTTGATCGGGGGTGTACGCAGGATTTATAGGAACAGCAATAGCCCCGATTTTGAAGCATGCATACGAGACCTAGTACCAAAATCAGTCACCAGAAAACATCACACGATATAGGAGAAAAGCTGACCACAGCGTATGGAATGCCGTTTCCAAGGCTTATCACGACTCGATCTCCTGTTTTGATCTTGAGACTCAACAGTCCTGCTGCTAAAGCTTCACTCTGCCCATCCAACTCCTTGTACGAAAGTTGAGAATTAGGTGCCTTTATTGCAATTCGATCAGGGAAGGCATTGCATATGGCCGAGAATTTTTCACTGAAGGTTTCCTCTAACAATGCTGGCTTTAATAAATCAGTGTTATGCTAGAAAAGGGCACGGTGACAGTTACTTACTTCTACAGGTCCAGATATTTGAGCCAAGGAGTTACTCCTCCAGAATGTGTCTTCATTTGGTGCTCGGCTTGGGGACATTTTGTCTGACAAACTTGGAATAATACAAGGCTCTTTAGAGCAAATAGTTGTAAGTAGCGGCCTTGGTAATGACCTGAAGCTGACGTCCACTGCCATTGATTAAATTTTGATGAGCTATACAGGTCTATCGTTATCGTCGGAGAAGTGGCGAGCCTTGGTGGGCCATCTTGTGCCAAGTTTTGTTTAGCGCCGTATGTCTCTGTAAGCTCGTTACGAGAACTACTCTCCACATGTACTCGTAATTATCCCCAAGTCATCATGAGGCCACCTGCCTCAAGGGGTTAGGGGAAACAAGGATCCGTTGGCGTTAAGTTTAGATGGCTTAGTGTGACAGCAGCGGGGCCTTCCTTCATTGCTATCTTTTTTTGGACTAGGAGAAACACACTAGTTGCATGGCGAAATAAGGGCAAAATTGAAAATTACGAGGTACCAGCCCTGGGAAGAGATAACTGATGGACTTTTAGGATTGCTTTCCCATCGATTCAATAAGGTCACCAGGAGGTCAAGATGTCATCCAAGATGCAACGAAGTTCAGGGCTACTTTTCTCTCTGCTAGCCACTCAATCTCGATCAACTCCGAACCTTGGTTCGAGAAGACAACTTCATGAATTGTAAGGCGCTCTTTCAGGTCAATTTTATGAATTTCTGTGTCCAAGGAAAATTACAAGACAAAAGATTGACTTTCATAGCTTGGTGATAGTGAGGGATTCAAGGGATATCCAAGATCTGGGTTTGAAGCCCACTTTCGCCGGAAGGGTGCTATCGGAGGAGACCAAAGCCCCAAGGACAGTGTTTGCTTGTCAAGCTGCCAGTGTTGAGGCTGTAAAGAAGGCAATGCAGAAAAATGTATAGTTGAAATTCAATTCAATATTCGATGCTTCCAACGGACTGTTTTTGAATGCTGATTGTGATTTTAGAGCTCATGTGACTTGTCGACCGTGACGATTCTGCCGCTTCAAACAGTTCACACAAGTAACTTACAGGAGTCTGAAGAGACAGCTTGGTCGGTATGAGGAATTAGCTATCGAAATGATTATCTAAAGTTGGCCATTATTTATGAACCTCATTTTTCTTCATTCTTTCTCTCAAATGATGCAAAACTTCTCGTCAAGTGATTAACATTTAAACCACATATCAAAGCTCCAATCTATTCCTTCTGGGACACGGAGTCAAAACCAGCCAGTAGGCGTTCCGTCAGGTATTCTGCGAAGTTATTTATGATATCCTCTTCAATGCTGCCTTTCTGCCAAGTCAATGTAATCGTCATTGGTCCCCCCGGAATACTTATGCAGTTGCAACAAAAAAGTGGACCAGTCACTGATCCACACTGAGAGACCAATACCTTTTCCAAACTCAAAGGTGCGTCTTGCAGTTTGTCACTCTCAATCATCTCGACATTGCCGAAATTTGACAATTCATAGGTCAACGCTCGCTTCTTCCCCAATTGACTCAGTGACGGTCCATACCAATCTTCAATGCCGAACATTCCAGCCCAAACGTTGTTTTTGGGACTTCTAGCCAACTCAGCAGCCATGTGTCGTCGATAGTCCGTCGCGATGCCGATGATTAGTTCAAGTTCCTGACTTGAGTTTGTGGGAGTGTTGCGGATTGCGCTGGCCAACTCGTCTGGTGAATCAACCACTAGAGCTGAGGCATGATTGCAAATCTCATCGTCGGCAACTTTTGTTATATGTCGCATGGAATATGGAATGACTGCCCGAAACATATGCCCAGGAGCAATGGCTCTGGAGAGATAGGTGACCAGAAGGCCATGTATCAGTCCAGTCAAAGTAATTTTGTATGACTTGCAGAATTGCAGGACTTTGCCCAATTGTGCTAGGGGAAGATTGACCAGGCGGAGACCTGACTCATACTCCTCTATAGATGGCAGAAACATATTGGCACCCGACCATATATTTGTGGAGTCGTAATTTATATGAGTGTTGTCGTTTTCGTCCCTGGCCTGCAAATCGACAACTTCTTCCAAGAGTATGGGACAACGGAGATCCCTGGGTACCTGATATGGCCAGACCAATTCTTCGGGTTGGGAACTGTTGAAGAAATGAAAGAAAGTCCTGTGGAAGTTTGTATGGCTGAGACCATCGGCAATGGCATGGCTCGCGAGGAAAGCAATGCTGAGTTTCTGAACTGATTGGCCTAGCTGCTGAGATTCAGATCCCCATTGGCCACCATGTTTGAACACGACAACTCTCCATGCTGGCTTGCAATGTCCTTCTGACAAAATCCGGGCGTGTGACTTTTCTAAGAGCTTGATAGTTGAAGTGTCATCATCGTTCTGTCTTGCTTCTTCCGGAGTTTGTCCACAGAATTCTGCGACATCTTCCTTGTAGACAACTTTCAATCTCAGGAAGTGGGCCTCTCTATCCGGAGTCTTGTCCACGATTCCATAGCATAGAGAAGGGTGATATTGCACGGTCTGATACAATGCACGACCGAACCGCTCCATGAAGGAAGTGTCTGGATGGGGAAGCCCAGCTGTAGAATAGGTGCATACTGCAAGGGCCGAGGTGCAGCGGTAAAACCCCAAAACATTGCGGCACGAATAGAATCGTCCTAGGACACCTTTGATGGGCCAAATTAGCCACGAAGTCTGTATGAGATAGAACGAGTAGTTACCCAAATTAACAATATCACGTGACTCCATAACTTCGCGCATTGGGCTGACAGATTGCTGGAGTTTCCTTCGTCTCCGTATTCAAAATCTCCAAGTGCTTCTTAAAAAATTAACGAAGGCGGCGAATCTAAAATAGGAAGCAGCGTCCGTAGCCCCCTGAAAATTCAAGTGACACTTGGCATACCATGCTGCCCATCTTATCTTTGAATTTCCCCATTAAAATATCCGGAATCATTCCGATAGAGTTGAGGGGCAAATTTGACTTCACAGCATCAAATATTCTTAGTCCCCCCAGACTTCTGCATGGGGTAGGTCCCTACAAAAGGCCACAGTTACGTTACAGGTACATAGGCTAAGCGTGACGGCGTCATGTACTCAATACTTGATTTGGCAGACTTTCACCTTCCCCTTTGTGTCATCGCAGTGCCAGGAGAACGTGTACAAAACAATAATCTGAGGGAATAGGAATACGAGCCTTTTCAAGGGCATTTCGGTACGGCTCGGCTTACCGATCGAGAAGATGGAGTTGTGTGGGTTTTGTAGCAATGTGGATCCATACGGCCAACTCACAACACCACCGTGCGTGACACGTCATTGAGAATACGAAAAGCGACCTGTGAGCTCTTGCCGCCCTGGGTCCAAGGAAATTCAACAGACGTCCTCTTCAAAGCATTGTGTATCTCACCAAAGTGCGGAGATACACCTGACTGTGTCACGTGCTTGAACTTCCCGAAGATGTCGACAATACTCTACTCTTGGATGAAGACACTTCTTGCGTTAGGTATAGCAACATGCTTCTGGTTTCTGTTCAAACTGCTGAGGGAAAGGCGACGGTTTGCAGGCCTAGTGAGTCTTCCCTATGAAATAATTTTCATCTAATAATTTTCATCTACTTACCCGCACAGCCTGGTCCTCCCCACCACTGGTTATATGGCCATCTCCCGATCATCAAGAAAATTAAAGAAAAGCTTCCAAGTGACGCCCATATAAATTTGCTTCATGCTACTCTGGCACGCGAGTACAACTTGGGACCAATCTATTATCTTGACTTGTGGCCCTCGTTCGATCCTATGGTCGTAGTCCTTGATCCGGCTTTGGCTGCTCAAGCCACACAGCTCAAGAACCTACCAAAACATCCTATGTATAGGTTGATGGAATATACTGTCGGGACGCAAAGCATCATCACGACGACGGGCCAGCAATGGAGGTTCTGGCGAAAGGTCTTTGACCCAGGCTTTTCAAGCACGCATCTCGCTACTCTTACCCCGATGGTTGTGGAGCGAGTTCAAGTATTTATCAAGAAACTGGAAGTTCACGTGGAAACTGGGGATGTATTCCCTTTGTTGCCTTTGACCAAGAGCCTCACAATTGATGTGATAGGACGTGTTACAATGGCTTCGGATTTTAATACTCAACAACAGTCCAATGAAATCGTCGATGCTTTTTTGCTGATGCCTAAATATATTCCCCCTATGGGCTTTGATCCAATCAGACTTTTGAGCCCGACCAGAATCTGGAATGCAAGGCACTATCAAAGAAAGCTAGATAGACTGATTGGAGAAGTTGTTGATCAGCGATTTCGCGAACGGAGAGCGGGAAAAGTTGGACCTTCTGAAAAGTCTCTTGTGCATCTGGCACTGGACAACTACGAACAGATGGGTGATACTGGAGATGCTAATCTTGTGACGGATCCTGTTTTCAAGAGAAATGCTATCCACAATATTCGAGGCTTCTTCTTTGCTGGGTAAGTAAACTGTTGTTGAGTAGAGGGTTTGGCAAGATGCTAATATATGTATCTAGCCATGCGACCACTGCAGCTTCATTATGTTACTTGTATTATGTTCTATACAAGAACCCAGATGTGATGCTTCGACTTCGTCAAGAACATGACGAGTATCTCGGAGTGAATCCGGATGATGCCAGCGCCCGTATCCAAGCAGAACCTACTCTTTTGAAGAGGATGCCTTACACCACAGCGGTCATCAAAGAGTCATTGCGCTTGTTTGTGGGTGCAGGGACAATGCGCAATGGGGTCAAAGAATTCAGCCTAGTAGATCCAAGCACCAACACTGCGTATCCAACCTACCGGGATGGGCCATTCCCTATTCTAGTCCGAGCTTTTCCCATCCATCGGAATCCTGCAAACTTTTCGGATCCAGATTTGTTTGACCCTGAGCGCTTCTTGGGAGCGAGAGTAACCACCATGACCAAGGATGCATACAGACCGTTCGAAAAGGGGTCACGGGACTGTCCTGGACAAGAACTCTCAATGATGGAAATGCGAGTCACACTAGCGCTCACCATACGCATATTTAATATTGAGGCAGTGTATCCAAAGGATGCTCCAGAGGTTATGGGAGACCCCGCTTATAATGTTATGTATTCGAGTGCTGGTCCAGCTGCTAGCTTACCAGTGAGAATCAAGCTCGCAAAGAGAGAGGAGGAAGGATGAAGTGGAAGAAATCAGAGGGATCTTCATTGGCGACAAAGCACGTGACGAACAGAGAATTGACCTCAATTTCGGAGTATATGGCATTTAGCAAGAAGTTTCCAGCCAACTCACTGTTCATTTTCTCAATGTTTCCCAGTGCCCCATGATTGACCAATTAGCACCACATTTAAAGGGGCTTAGTGATATGATTGGCTTAACCGGGATCGGCACTTTACCAAGCGAGCAATTGTTCTACTAAAGGAAGCGTTCCACTTTCGTATTGTGACTGCACTCGAAACTTACACCTAGTCAATACTTCATAAAATTCAATTCAGAAGAAAAAAACTCAAACTGAATTAGGTATCCCTTATCGAAGATGGAAGATTTTAAGCACATCGAGCTTTCTGAGCTGGATCAGATCATGCCACGGCTGTATGTACGGTGGTTACTCTGCTTTCCTATTTTGAAAGATTCGCCATCAAAAGGAAGGACCATCGATATTATTGAGTCTGGGGTTAGGACTATTCTGGAAGCACTTCCGATTCTGACTGGCAATGTGGTTCCCAAATCCTCGGATCCCTCTCGGGTCGAAGTCCGGGTCCGCATCTCTGAGATTAAACGAGACTTCAAATTACAAGTCAAGAGTTATGATGAGGTGGAAGATCCGACCATGCCAACATACGAGCGTCTGAAGAAAGGCAATTTTCCCGTTTCGGAACTTCCAGATAAGCTTCTTGCTCCTGCCGATACCCCATCGACCCCAGTTTTCGATCTCCAGGCAACATTCATTCGTGGTGGCTTGCTACTCTGCATCAAGTGTCATCATGCAGTAATTGATGGAGCTGGTTTGGGTTTGGTTATCAAACTCTTAGCCCAGAATTGCTATCTCCACGCGAACCCTCACATTCCAGGAGAAGCTCCTAGTCTCCCGTCCATGGGACGTTCCGTACTACCCCACGGCTTGAAGGACCCTAGACTCAATGAACTGGGATTTAATATCGTGGTGGGTTCCAAGGATACCGAAACTGCTGCCGTTAAAGAATATGATCCCATGACCTCTCATATCTTCAAGTTTTCGGCAAATTCACTTCGGCAGCTCAAAGCTGCGTGCATTACCAGCTCTGTCAACTTCACTTCCCATGATGCCCTGACTGCACTACTGTATAGTGCTGTCTCTTATGCCAGGTCACTTCGTCTGTCAAAAATCTGTGACCAGAGATCTAGTCTTCCTTCTACCATGGGCATTGCAGTAAACGGGCGACGCCGCCTGAAGCCCCCCATGGCCGGTTACGCTGGAAATCTCACCCTCTACGCTGCTTTCTCAAGCTCACTATCGTTACCCTGCGACCCAATACCAAGTGCAAAATTGACAGATATCACTTATCTCTCAACTAGGCTCAATCTTCCATATCTAGCCAGTCAAACCCACGCCACCGTAGCCTCGGTGACGGAGCCCTACATCTTGTCCACCATCGAACTCGCTTCTTCTCTCTCAGATGTCTCAAAACTGGTCCCATCATTCTCAGATTTCTACCAAGGGACGGACTTCTTCATTACCAGTGGTGCTGACCTACCCGTCTTTGATCATGAATGGTGGCCTGGCGGATTCGTGGAGGAGATGAGAATACCATTGAAGGCTCAGTGGGATGGGTCGTGTGCTGTGCTCGCAACAAAAGATAGGAGTACTGGATTAGATGTGCTACTTGGGTTGAGGGAAGATGATATGCTCGTTGCAAAGTGTATTTTGTTTGCATTTGGTGCCTATATTGTTTAGATCATTTTGTGGGTCTAATGAAACGCTTTTAGGAGGCGTAAAACAAACTCATTTCTAAATCTATGACCAAAAAATCAATCTCGGCCGCTCTGCCGAAGACTTCGCTGGTATCAGCCCCATAAAACTGCTCAACGTCAACCTCGCCCGCTGCTGCCCTGACTTGCCATCCTCCCCAATCTCTGGTTCGACAGGAAAAACTTGATGCATATTCCTCGAGTTGAAAATGCACAAGTCACCAGGCTGTGGTTGAATAGTAACCTTCTTTCGTCCTTCCACCAGCTTTTCCAAATAACCATAAGATGAACGATCCCGAAACTCCATCGCGTCTTCAGTCCACTGACAGTCATGTACTTCGGTTTTACCACCTTTTACCTGTGTCAAGTAAAGGTTGAAAACTGCCTGCTTGGTCACCTGATTGATGATCCAATCTTCAGTCCGGCTGTCGTAAGGTGACCAGTCACAGTGGATGGGTGTTGAGTTGTTGATTGCCCGAAAGATTCCTGAGAAGTACTGTTCGCCGGTCCTTTCTGAGGCGACGGCAACATCGTACTCAGGCAGCAATGAGGCGATTTTGTCGATGACTGTGCGCCAGATGTTTTGCCCCACAACCTTCCTCAGATTCTCATGAAGTTTCTCGTGCTTCTTGGTTTCCACGAAGTATTGCTCCTTTTCTGTTCAAATCTTAGTCAAGGTTTGCGGGATAGGATGGAAACCCTACCATTACCGTCACTGGACCGCTGATTCAGTTGGTCGTCTGATATTGCTTGATACTCAAACTGAGCGACTCCTACTCGTAGAAGTGTTGGCCCGGGGACGTCGAGATATGGTGATAATTTAGGAGAGAGTTCATCCTCGACCTTTTGGGCGATGTCACGAGACACGAACTGAGATTCCTTAATGCATCCCACTTTGCCGTCTAAGACACCAAGTAGGGACTCTCGAATGAATGGCGCTGGGTCTGTATTCTCCCATTGCGAAATGTACGAAGACATTTTGTCGTCTGATATCTTAATAGAGTTCTGGAATACGGGAAGACTTCGGAATTTTGCAGGAGGTAAATCAAGCAGCGATGCTCTGATGCAGATTTCTGTAGCATGGTATTCCCCCTTTTCTGTTTGTTGCCCGTTCCCACGGGCGACTTAAGATAGCAACGCTACCAGCCAGCATCGATCCACTGTCCAGTGACTATAATGGTCCCATCAATACTCAATAAAGAAGGTCGATATAATGGTCGCAGATGTTTGATATTTTGATCCGACCAGTACTGAGCTGCAGACAGGGATTAGGGGGAACGGTGTGAGAGCCAAGAAGTCCACGGATTGCCACTGGTGGAGAATACGGGGTCCCACTATGCGATTCCGCTTTTCCGGGTCCTGGAATACTTCTAAACAGTAACTAGGCTTATTTAAGAGATTCTCGAAGGATTTGAGTGACGAATTCAACTTTGAAGATGTAAGACTAAATGTGAATTTGAGAGCCCTCAACTCATTATCAACCGACTCTTCCGCTCTTGGGTTGACGCCCTCACAGATTTCACCATGGCCCAAGCTGTACGCACTGCTGTCCTAAGTATAATATCTTCGCCATCAACTGCAGCAGGAAAGGCATCAGAATGGCTTGTTTTGCTTACAGACAAGCCTGGAGTTGTAAGTAAAGGAGTCTCAACCTCTTGAAGGGCGGGCTAACAAGAACAGCTTGAACGTCGACTTCAGATCCGCCCTGTACACTCCAAAAACTTTGTTCGACTTCATGAAAGCGGCTTCGTATCATGGGCAGGTATGGACGCGGGCTCTTTCCGCCCTCATGCTTTTGCCCCTGTTGGCTCCTTTGTCTTGG
Source organism: Pseudogymnoascus sp. VKM F-4520 (FW-2644) (assembly GCA_000750995.1). Taxonomy (NCBI): domain Eukaryota; kingdom Fungi; phylum Ascomycota; class Leotiomycetes; order Thelebolales; family Thelebolaceae; genus Pseudogymnoascus; species Pseudogymnoascus sp. VKM F-4520 (FW-2644). The sequence continues at coordinate 18,794 of JPKE01000895.1, read as the reverse complement.
CACTAACAGTATCCAGGCCCAGTATTCGAGGCGCACGTCATTGAAGGAATTCGGCCATTCATAGGTTCCATCATGGTGGTGAACGCACCAAGTCTCGAAATAGTGAAGGAAACGCTTCAAAAAGACATTTTTGTTAAGGAAGGGATCTGGGATTGGGATCATGTTAAGATTTTCCCGTTTCGGACAATTCTACGGCAGCCTCCGAGCAAAACCGTTTGAGAATTTGAACATCTTTTGACGCACTCGTATTCATCCCAGCTTCCGTGACTTCGGTTAAATTCTCCCATACACTCTATCCACATTTAAACATCGCGTAGAAATCCCGAGTCCAAAGTCCGAGCGTATTGCCCCCATGATTACCCTCATTTGTCACGGGCGGGGCGTCAGATTAGGGGATGCGCATGATGCAACCAAGCATGCCGAGTAGGCTCGAGAGCCATTGCTCTTACCCAAGCAACTAAGATCATAGAGACCTGCCTAATACCGTAAGTACGGTAACATCAAAAAATTTACAAACGGCGACACCACGATTGCAGCTTGGAATCCGGCCAGCGGATTGCAAAGGCAATCCACAGGAAATGGCATGCACACTGGGGAGACGCGCTTGACTGCGATGGCTGGATGCCGCTTTTAACGGGTGCAAAATACCTGACGGATAGTCTGATACTGCTCAACCCGTGATGTTGACTCGAGAGCACCCAAAGTCCAAAGGTACCAGAACTCGTCCAGAAACACAAAATTATTCCTTACCCCCTTCCCCTAACCATGCCACAAGACTCTTCTCCAGATCTGGATTACTGGATAGATCGCCTTCGCGACAAGGACCAATGCATTTTCCCAACTCTCAATGATGGTGTGAAGGAACTCAATGGGAGACAACGAGTAGATGTCAGAACTCCTGGCCTGGGCCCCTTGAATGAGTTCTGTCAAAACCATGATTTGAAACTATCGACAGTATTCCAAACGGCGTGGGGCCTGGTACTTCGAAGCTATACTGGAGTTGACGATGTCTGTTTTGGATTCAGGGAAGATCCATCAGAAATTTTGCCTTGCCAAATGAGCCTCACACGGGAAAGTGGCCTCAAGCATGCTTTGGACACGGTGGAAACGACGTTCACACGTGATTCAAATCACAGGACTTGCTCTGTAAAGGATATGGAAGATGTTCTCAAGCTGGGGCGAGCAGGAATTTTCAACACGATTGTCAACTATCGGAATACTTTAGGACAGTTTGGGTCATCGACCTGCAATGGTCAGAGGAATGACCAGAAAATGCACTGCCACATAGTCCATGATGAGAGCGACAATGGGAATCACGAGGATGACACGCCAGAGTCGCAGTATATGATTGCAGTCGATATCAAGTTATCCCCGAAATTCATATGGATGAGCTTGAGTTACCGACTGTCCGATTTGTCGAAAGGACAGGCAGCAAATGTTGCCAGCTCATTAGAAAAGGCTTTGTCGTGTGTCTTAAACGGCGCACAAGAAACGGTGGGAGAACAACATTTGTTCAGTGAGCATCACCAGCGGCAGGTGAATGAATGGAATCGAGATCGCCCGGAATGGATAGATTTAACTTTGCACGAAGCGATCGCAACTCGGGTCAGATCACAGCCAGATGCACCAGCTATCCGTGCCTGGGACGAGGAATGGACTTACCACGAGATGGACGAGTTGTCGTCAAGACTTGCTCGACATTTGGTCCAAATTGGTGTCAAGACGGGTATGAGAATACCATTGGTATTCGAGAGGTCGGGTTGGTGGGTGATCGCCCTACTGGCAGTTTCAAAAGCCGGTGGCGCTTTTGTTCCGGTAGATCCCACACAGCCTGTGCTTCGGCTGAAAGAAATCCTTCAGGACGTCGAGCCACAATTCTTGTTATCTTCGAGCCAATATTCTAGGTTGTTAGCAGACTCGGTTGAGACCACAGTTGTGGTATCCCGAGCTGCTTTGGAGGAATTGTCTTCGAAGACCAGCTCACCTACACCCTTACCCAAGGTTTCTTCTAAAGATGTGGCGTATGTCATGGTACGTGTTCCAGCAGCAAACTCAATTCCTCTTACTTTTTCAGACATTGCCCCAAACTCTCGTGCTCTAATTGCCTGGCTGTGGTCTAACTGTCTTATAGTACACGAGTGGTTCGACCGGACACCCGAAGGGAGCTTTATTACAGCATGGAGGGTATCTTCCGGCGTTACTCCATTGGATCGAGAATACATCCCTCGGTCCAGGCACGATGGCACTCCAAGCGAGTTCTTATGCTTGGTCAGTGTGCATCATCGAAACCATATGTTCTCTGTGGCAGGGAGCATGTTTATGTATCCCGAGTGATTATTCTAAGCATAATGATTTCACTGCAGTTTTCAACGACATGAAGATCACGTGGGCCATGTTATCACCCTCCGTCATCAAAACTGTCCAAGCAGAGTCTGTCAAATATTTGAGGAAGCTGATACTATGCGGAGAGCCTGTATCACTAGAAGTTGTTTCAAAATGGACTTCCGAAAAAACAAAAGTGTGGGTGGGCTGGGCGGCAACGGAATGTCCCGCTCTTGCAAGGCCTGACAATTTCACGGCAAACTCAGACGTACAGAACCTTGGTCCTTGCAAGGGAGTTTGCAGAGTGGTGGAAGTGGGCAATCATGAGCGTCAGGTACCTATTGGCGCAGTGGGGGATATAGTTGTCCACGCACCCTGGATAGCAGCAGGTTACCTCAATGACCCAGAAAAAACTGCGGCAACTTTTCTAGATCGCCCAGATTGGTTGAATGGTAAGCCTTCAAGTTATGGCTCTCGGTGGTACAAGGTTGGTGATTTGGTCCGCCAAAATTCGGACGGAAGCTTGATACTCGCTGGCCGAGGTGATAACATGGTCAAGATTAGAGGACAACGATTTGACATGTCTGAAGTTGAGCGAAACCTGGCAGTCGACGACCACATTCGAAATTCCCTGCCAATTCTACCCAAAGTGGGAGTTTGCAAGCACCGCCTAGTAGCTGTCATTGCGCTGCATGATTTTACGCCAAAACCAGACGAGGGAAAAGATGAAATTACTATTCTAAAGGGGTCAGAATTGCGGAAAGCAGCTTCCTGGGTGTCAAAGTTTCAAGAGATCTTAGCGAAACGCATCCCATCTTACATGATACCGAGCGTGTGGATTATGGTGAAAAGCGTTCCACTCACTATTACTGGAAAGATTGACAGAGTGGCATTGAAGCGGTTTGTGGAGAAAATGGATGTCGAAACATACGAGGAGATCTGCACGTTAGGAGTTGAGCGAGAGGCCCCAACTACGCCAATGGAGACGCGTCTTCAAAAAATATGGGCGGAGATTTTGGGCCTCCCGTTGGAAAAGGTTGGACGGAATCAATCTTTCATCAGTCTTGGAGGTGACTCCATCTTGGCCATGACTGTTGGAGCCCGATGCAGGAATAACATGCTCCTGTTGCGTGCGCAAGATATCTTGAGATTCGGAACAATTGCTGAGGTTGCATTGCACACTACTCCAGTCGAAGACACGACGCGTGACGAGCTTGTTCTAGCTACCCAGTTCGACAGCCTACGCGGCTCCACCAAGGACAAATTGCATCAAGTAGGCGTAATGGATATCGCCAACGTTGAAGATGCGTATCCTTGTTCCCCAATGCAACAAGGAATGCTCCTGAGCAAGGCCAGATCGACTGGGAACTACAACACATCTACCGTCTTTGAAGTTACGCCTCGGTCTGTCGTTACATTAAGTGCCGAAAGGCTTAAAGATGCATGGCAGCAGGTTGTTGATCGTCACTCGAGTTTGCGGACTTTCTTTGTGGAAAGCGTGTCGCAGAGTGGTTCATTCGATCAGGTCGTACTCCGAAATTACAATACGGCACCGAGTGTAGTAATCTGGGACCGTGCTAATATCGACCGGACTGAGCATGCTATCCGCATGTTCGATGGCCATCAACCGGAAGCATACGCCAGTCATCAGCCACCACATCATTTTACAATACTCCGCACGACGACTGGTAGGCTCTTCTTCAGAATGAACGTCGAGCACACTCTTGTGGACGGCATGTCAATTGCCATCCTTGTACGTGACTTGATCACAGCATACGATGGAAATCTCCGACTTCAACCCACACATTTATACTCCTCATACGTCGCCAGCCTCCAGCAAATTGTCTGCAGTATTGATAACAAATACTGGAAAACATACCTGGATGGAATGAACCCTTGCCTGCTCCCGAACCTCAGCTACAGCTTGTCACGGGAACCCCAAAGACGCGAGTCACGATCACTCAGTGTGGAGATCAAAAATCCGCATCACCTGCTCAAGTTCTGTCAAAGTCAAGAAATGACGTTGTCTGCCCTCTTTCGCACCGTTTGGGGATTGATTCTTCGAGCTTTTACTAGCTCAGATGAGGTTTGCTTCGGATTCATTACTTCTGGGAGAGACCTTCCCGTCGCAGGCATCGAGGATATAGTCGGCACATTCATCAACATGCTGGTCTGTCGTATGAATCTGACCGAGACGAGTCTCTTGAAGGATATAATTGCGACAGCACAGACAGATTACTTGAGCAGTCTCCCCCACCAACATGCCTCGCTGGCGCAGATCCAACACGTGCTTGGTCTTTACGGTCAGCGCTTGTTCAATACTTCCATGACAATTCTCAAGCAAGTTCCTCTGAGTTCGGGGGAAAATACTAGTGTCGACTTCAATACCATTCATCAATGGTCGCCAAATGAGGTAAATTTTATTTCTCGACCGTATTTCATGTATTGAATTTTCTGACAGAATCTATAGTATGATCTTGACGTACAAGTATGGGTTTCAAGTAAGACCGTGAAAATGGAGCTTTGGTACAGAACCGAGTGGATTTCCAATGAGCATGCGCGGAACATTGCCTCCACGTTTAGCCGAGCGCTAGATGCCATCACGGACGAGCCAGATCAAAGAGTCGGACAGCTGGATCTTTTTAGTGAACACCATAGGGAGCAAGTGTGGGATTGGAATGCGAGATATCCAGACACAATCGATGCCTGCCTTCACGACCTCATCACAGAACAAGCACTGAAGCGACCTCAAGAGATTGCGGTCCATTCATGGGATCGCGATTTGACATTCAGCCAACTCGAAGCATATGCCGATCGATTAGCTCATTATTTGGTATCTCTCGGAGTTGGCCCAGAAGTTCATGTAATTCTATGTTTTGAGAAGTCGGCGCTGGCTATTGTGGCAATTTTGAGTGTACTGAAAGCCGGTGGTGTCTGTGTCTCCGTCGACCCCGCACATCCAACACAACGATTACAACGAATTATCAATGACACCAGACCTCTATCCTGCCTTGTATCTCCCATGCACAGAGGGGCGTTCGACAGAGAAGGCCTAATTAATCTCGTCCCTCAAGTCGTTACTGTGGAGGAATCCCTTTTCGCTTCTTCTCGACTTGCAACCGTTCCTGCCGGAAAAGCGTGTCCTACGGTTGGTCCTAAGAACGCCGCATTTGTGTTATTTACCTCAGGAAGCACAGGTATTCCCAAAGGAATAGTGCATGAACATCAAGCGATCGCGTCATCATTGCATGCTCATGGAAATGCTATGCATGTTGGTCTTGACTCTCGCACTCTACAATTTTCCGCCTTCGTTTTCGATGTCAGTATCACTGAGATCTTCCTCTCCCTTACCCGTGGTGGCGTTCTCTGCGTTCCTTCTGAGGACGAGAGGATGAACAACCTCGAATCAGCAATCGTTCGCATGAGTGCCAACTGGGCGCACCTTACTCCGACTGTAGCCTCGCTTCTCAACCCTGAAAAGGTGCCTACTTTAAAGCACATGGCTCTTGCGGGGGAGCCGCTCAAGAAGGTCAATATAACAGAATGGGCTGAGAAACTTGAATTAGTGAATCTCTATGGTCCCGCTGAGTGCGCACTTGCCACTACTCTACGGGTAGGGCTGGTCAAGGACGACAGGCCGGACAATATCGGGCGAGCTGTTGGATTATTGACATGGCTTGTCGAACCCTCGAATACTAACCGTCTCGTCCCTGTCGGAGGAGTAGGTGAAATCCTCCTCGAAGGACCCAATATTGCCCGCGAATACTTAAAGGACAAAGACAGAACGTTGGCGTCTTTCATTGAGAATCCAACATGGCTGCAAGGCGAAAAGACGACTCCCCCTCGGCGATTCTACAGAAGCGGGGACATAGCAAGGTACAATGGGGATGGGTCTATTCAAATACTGGGTCGAATGGACACCCAAGTCAAGCTACACGGACAGCGTGTGGAGCTGGGCGAGATTGAGTATCAGTTGAAACTGAACCTCTCGAACGAAAAGCTTGTGAATTTGGCCGTCGTATACGCGAAATCCCCGGAACATGCAGGTGGCGGGCTACTGGCGTCTTTCTTGGAATTCGAGCAAAAGGCATCTGAGGTCGATCAGAACCAACTCATGGTCAAGATATCCCAGGAATTAAGAAGACTTCTGGTCAGGTTGGACGTTCATCTCGCAGATGCTCTCCCTTCATACATGGTTCCATCCATTTATGTACCGTTGAACGCCATGCCCCTACTAACTGCCGGGAAGATGGACAGAGGGCGACTCTCACGCATTGTCACCCAACTTTCCACCGAGCAAGTGAAGTTATACTCCTTATCCGAATTCCAAGAAGACAAAGGCAAGCCTCGGACGAGAATGGAGAGGGCACTGCATTCACTTTGGGCCCAAGTCCTCAATATCGATGGCAGCTTTATTGGAGTTGATGACAGCCTCTTTAGACTCGGGGGAGATTCGGTCGTGGCAATGCGCCTGGCAGCTGCCGGCAGAGAGGCTGGAATCACCATCCCGGTTGCGAGCATATTCCAATATCCCAAGCTTACCGAAATGGCAGCGATCGCGAAGCCGCTGAGCGAGAGGACCTTGCAAGAGCTCGAGACACGGTACAAAATTAGGAGGGATATGGTCCAGCATATTTATCCATGTTCCCCACTTCAAGAGGGCCTTATCATACTATCAAGCAGGCAAGCGGACACGTATGTGATCCAGCGCCCATTCAGATTATCGTTCGAGACGGATATGGAGAAGTTTCATGCAGCTTGGGAGGCCATCTACAAACAACACGCAATTCTTCGCACTCGAATCATCCATGTGGAAAATACTATCGGCTCCATGCAGGTTGTTACGGATGGAAGTATTCAGTGGCGTTCAGCGAGATCTTTGGAAGCTTATTTAAAGGAAGACAAATCAAGTCCCATAGATTATGGGGAGCCGTTAACGAGATACGCCATGGTGGATGACCATGAAGGAAAGCGATTCTTCGTTTTCACAGCACATCACTCCGCTTTTGACAGCCAGTCTCTTTCGACGCTTTTCTCCGAAGTCACAAAGGCGTACGAATCACTTGTCTCTCTACGAGAATTGACCGCCTCAGACACCACACCTTACAAAACATTCGTCGAGCACATTTTCAATGCTGATATCTCGGCGGCCGAGTCATTCTGGAAGGACCAGTTTTCTGGTCTGAATTTTTCGACTTTTCCCAAACTGCTGGCAAATCAACATCCATTGGCGGACCAAACTTTGGACTACTCCATGAAGCTCCCAAGATCTGTCAATGAGCTCGGAAGTTCTGTTTCAATGATTATTCGCGCGGCTTGGGCATTGCTTTTGGCGCAGTATTCCGATTCCCCAGAAAATGTTGTGTTCGGCATGACTTTAGATGGTCGGGATGATTCTCAGTCAGTGCCTGGAATTGCCACAGTCTTAGGTCCCACCATAGCAACGGTCCCCGTCAGAATATTCATCAACACCAAACGCACAATTGGAGACTTCCTGGAAGAAACCCAAGCTCAGGCTGATGCTGTGAGACCATTCCAGCATTTTGGTTTGCAGAATATCAGGGCGCTCAGTCCTGATGCCGCGAAAGCCTGTGACTTTCAAAGCTTGCTGGCTATCCAGCCCTTGCGCAAAGAGGGTGGAAATCATCCCACCCTGCTGAGCGATTATGTTACCACACGAGATGCATCTTCGACATACCTACTTCTCTTGGAATGCCAATTGAAAGAGAATGGATTGGATATTACGGCACAATATGATCAAAAGGTCACATCAGACTCGCAGATGCAGAGGATCTTGCAGCAGCTCGAACACGTGATCCAACAATTGTTGGCCGAAGACGCAAATACTAAGCAGTTGAGGGAAATCCAGTTCTACAGCCCTCAAGACGCGAAGGACATGCATTCGTGGAATCAATCACTTCCACCGTTGCTAGATACTTGTGTTCATGATGTCATCGCTAAGCACGCAGCTCTACGTCCAGGTGCAATGGCAGTATGTTCGTGGGATGAAAACCTGAGTTACCATGAGCTTGACGAGCTTTCAACAACCCTTGCACATCACCTGGTGACGGCATTCAATATTGGTCCCGAATCACTGGTGCCGCTGTGTTTCGCTAAATCTGCATGGGCTGTGGTTGCTATGATTGCGGTGTTGAAAGCTGGAGGAGGATATGTTCCTATGGATCCTTCCCATCCCACTTCGCGTCTGCAAGAAATCGTTGAAGCAACGCGAGCTTCAGTCATTCTTTGCTCACCTCAACACGAGGCTCTCAGTCGATCCTTAGCTGGAAACTCATTTATGGTCAGCCGAAAGACCCTGAGCTACTGCAAAGCATCCGAGGGCGCAGCATGCACCACTGTCAAACCGAACAATGTGGCCTACATAATATTTACAAGCGGCTCTACTGGCACTCCAAAAGGAATCGTAATGGACCACGGAGCATTCTGTATCGCTGCGACCGAGCATGGAAAGCGTACCAATCTGAACTCTGAGTCTCGTGTCATACATTTCTCATCCTACGCGTTTGAGGCCTGCATCCTGGAGGTATTGACAACTCTCTTCAATGGAGGCTGCATCTGTGTTGCACCAGAATCCGAACGCTTGGAAGGCATTGCCAAAACTATGAGAGATCTCCATGTCAACTGGGCGTTCTTCACGCCGTCGTTCATTCGCACAATTCGCCCTGACCAAGTACCCGATCTGAAGACGCTAGTCTTAGGTGGTGAAGCTTTAGGAGCAGACAACATAGAGGTTTGGGTCGACCGTTGCTACTTGGTGAATGGGTACGGCCCTTCAGAGACTTGTGTCTTCTCTGTAATCAATAACAACGTGCGTCGAGGCGACACACCAGACTTGATTGGCAGCTCTGTTGCAGGAGCATGTTGGATTGTGGACCCCGAAGATCATCGTAAATTGGTGCCACTGGGATGCGTTGGAGAACTGTTAATCGAAGGCCCCACCCTAGCTCGTGGTTATCTCAACGATCCAGACCGGACTAACCAGGTATTCGTTGAAAATCCCGAATTGCTGTCTCGAGGCCTAGAGATCCACGGAGGAAGGACCAATGGAGCGAAAGCGAATGGTCATCCTGACGGACACGTCAATGGGAAATTGACGAACCGATCGACAAAGGGCACAGCAGGCCACACGGCTTTGAATGGTCAATCAACTGGGCGGCGGATGTACAAGACCGGAGATCTTGTATGTTACGATACTTCGGGCAATGCAGATGGTTCCATCAGATTTGTTGGAAGGAAGGATACGCAAGTCAAAGTTCGTGGCCAACGCATGGAGCTTGGAGACATCGAACACCATATGAAATCGAACCTGAAGAGTATCCAGCATGTCGCTGTCGAGCAAGTTGGACTAGAAGGACGTGAGAATCGCTACCTGGCAGCATTCTTCTCTTTGGAGGGCCAAGCTCTACCACCCGCACGAGGAAGAGAGACACAGCTCCCCATGTCTATGTCACGTGATCTAAAGGCTTCGATCGTGGCTGTAGAAGCAAGGCTTGGGGAGACTCTGCCTTCCTATATGATTCCGACATTCTATGTGCCCCTTTTAAGAATGCCTCTATTATCTTCAGGTAAGACAAATCGACGAGAACTGCGTCAAATTGCCGCTCAATTATCAGAGGCTCAGATTAGTCAATATTCCCTCGCAGATGAGCAAAAGCGAGCGCCTAATACTGAGAGGGAGATAGCGCTGGTTAAGCTTTGGACCTCGATTTTTCAAGTCAGCCAGGAAACAAAGATTGGTCTCGATGATAGCTTTTTCAGACTTGGTGGAGATTCCATAGGCGCGATGCGTTTGACGTCTCTCGCCCGCGAAAAAAAGATATTGCTCACTGTAGCCGAAATATTCAAGAATCCTCGTCTAGAGGACATGGCTGCAAGCAGTCTATCACTGAGTGGAAATGAAGATACAAAGATGGAGCCCTTCGTATTACTTCGAGAATCTGCAAATGTGGATGAGCTATTGCGAAAGATACAAAGACAATACCAAATCACAAAGGAGGTCATCGAGGACGCTTTCCCAGTGACTCCACTCCAGGAAGGACTTATGTTGTTGTCGATCAAGCAACCAGGATCTTACATGAGTCAGATAACCTTGAGTTTACGACCAGATGTCGACATCAACCATTTCAAAGCCGCATGGCAAAGAACAGCAGAGAGGAACTCGGTTCTCAGGTCTCGATTTGCACATACTGGATCCCAGACAATTCAACTTGTGATGGAAGAAAGTATTGACTGGCGAACAGGATCAGATTTGGAGACGTACCGACTCCGCGACAAGAAAGTTCAGATGGAACTTGGAAAGCCCCTAACTCGGCATGCGATTATCGATGCAGGTGGCGATGAGAGATACTTCGTTTTGACCGCACACCACTCCCTGTATGATGGCTGGTCTTTGATGCTTATCATGGAGGAACTCGACCACTTGTTTAAAGGTGGACCTGTGAAGCCAGCTGCGCCTCCCTATGCTACCTTCATCAAGCACTTAAGGAACATCGATCTAGGTGTGGCAAAGTCTTTTTGGCAGGCTCAATTTTCAAACAAATCCCTCTCTAGCTTCCCTGAACCAAGATCTGTCACTCAAGCTACTGCAGAAACATCAATCGTCAAACTTACGGAAATAACCAGACCCGCCGGATCTGATATTACTTTGTCTACCGTAATGAGAGCAGCGTGGGCTCTTCTGGTGGCTAGATACGCCAATACAGATGATGTCTTCTTTGGAGCCACTCTCATGGGCCGGAACGCTTCTTTACCCAACATCGAGAGAATGACTGGACCGACAATTACCACTGTACCCATTTGCGTGTCAATTGACGGGTCCCAAACCATCGATAAATTCTTGGACCAAGTTCAGAACCAGGCGACAGAGATGATTCCGTTCGAGCATACAGGACTTCAAAATATCAAACGCATTGGGCCAGAGGCAGAAAAAGCATGCAATTTCCAGAACCTCCTTGTAATCCAACCGGAAGGCTCCGAAGATATTAAGAGCAACCTCTGGAAAGAAAGTGCCTTGTTTGCGAAAGGAGAAATGGTGACACTCACGTACGCTTTGATCCTGGAGTGTAGACTATATAAGGATAAAGTCAGAATCACTGCCCAGTACCGAGACAATATCATTCCCACCAGTCAGATGCAGCGAATGGTCCATCAATTCGAGCAAGTCATGCACAAACTCAACGACGCAATTCCAGGTGTCCGAACAGTTAACAGTATTGAGGTCTTCAGCAAGAATGACATGGACGAAGTTTTAGAGTGGAATAAGGAAACATCGGTGCTTTCTAAGTCTAAGGACTGTATCCATCATACCATCGAACGTCAAGCGATCCAACGACCACACTCACAGGCCGTAGACTCTTGGGATACGAGTTTTACATATGCTCAGCTCAACAAACTGTCGGGCAAGCTAGCCCATCATCTGAGCGCTTTAGGTCTCGGCCCTAACCAATTCGTTCCATTGTGCTTCGACAAGTCAGCATGGACCATCGTAGCGATTTTGGCTGTATTGAAAGCAGGTGGTGCATACTTGTCATTGGATCCTAAGTATCCTATGAATCGAAATAACCATATCATTCAAGATGTCGAGGCCAAGGTCATTCTTACAGGAAGTCAGCATCAAAAACTTTTTGACCCGTCAGCATATTCTGTTCTGGTTGTCGATCGGGAGTTTATCGAGAGTCTCTCGGACCCGAAAGCTACACAGTCTAATTCTAGAAGCCCAAATAATGCGGCTTTCATCGTCTTCAGTAACCCAACCCCCTTTTCCCCCCACGTTTCAGCATCAAAGCTAACAACATTCAGCTTCAGGGTCTACCGGCGAACCCAAAGGAATTGTAATGGAGCACGGAGCATTCTGTAGCAGCTCTCGGGAGCATTCCAAAGCGTTGCTCATCAACTCAGAGTCCAGGGTAATGCAATTTGCAGCATACAGTTACGATGTCAGCATGGGAGAAATCCTCACAACGCTGATGCAAGGTGGTTGTGTATGCGTCCCATCAGAAGAAGATCGGATGAGCAGACTGGCAACGTCCATAAATGCACTTAAAGCCAATTGGATCTTCTTGACGCCAACCGTTGCTGGGTTCCTTCAGCCTGACGAGGTTCCTGGGTTGAAGGTTCTAGTACTTGGAGGAGAACATGCCACGGCGGATAACATTAAAACATGGTCAGAAGTGCTCCATCTCATTAATAGTTATGGTCCGGCTGAGTGTGCAATCTGGTGCGCGTGTACAACAGGCCTGAGCTTGGATGCGGACCCAGCGAGCCTTGGCAAGTCCGTGGGTGCATCTATCTGGATTACCGATGCCACTGACCCTAACAAACTGGCTCCTATCGGCTGTGTTGGCGAGCTTCTTGTCGAAGGGCCAACCCTCGCACGTGAGTATCTCAACGATGTGAAGAAGACTGCAGCGGCCTTTATAGAGAATCCAGAGTGGTCAAATGATGGGTTAGGAAGGTGCAGACGGATGTACAGGACAGGTGATCTCGTGCGATATGGATCTAATGGGAACATCCTCTTCGTTGGCCGCAGAGATACCCAGGTCAAACTCCACGGACAGCGAATCGAACTCGGCGAGATTGAACATCATGTGATGAGATACAGTCCACCGGGCTGGTTTCCAGTCGTCGACATACTTCGCTTCTCTGAGGGTGAGAGAGACGCCGCTATATCTGTGTTTATTCAGGTCCGGAAAGTCTCAAATGATAACCCAACTTCGGGCGAGATAACTCTTCCTGTGACGGAGACCATGAACACTGCTCTGAACCAGTTACGGTCGGAACTTGAGCAAGTTTTGCCAACCCACATGATCCCGGCTGCCTATATTCTAGTCCGGCAAGTACCACTTACAGCCGGTGGAAAGGTAGATAGGATGGCGCTGCGAAAGATCGGTGAAAGCTTGACCGACCATCAGCTGCTTCCATATTTGCTAGCTGGTCAAGGGGCCCTGCGGACTCCGTCAACTGAGACAGAAAGAAGACTTCAAAAACTATGGGCTAAGGTGTTAAATATGAGCGAGGACTCGATTGGGTTGGACTCCAACTTTTTGCGGATTGGAGGCGATTCGATTGCCGCAATGAGATTGTCTGCCGTCGCGCGAGAAAACGGGCTACTGTTGACGGTGAAAGCGATCTTCACGTCGCCAAAGCTGGATGACATGGGCAAGAATACCACCCCGATCTCATCGGTTCAGGGATCAGAAACAACTTACACCCCCTTCTCGTCGCTAAGAGTTCCTGATGCCGCTGCATTCCTTGAAAAGATCATTCATCCCCAACTTCCAAGCGTGGGCGAATTTGACGAAATCGAAGACGTACTCCCCGCGACCGACTATCAACGCTGGACCTTAGGATGCGGGCAACTGAAAACCAGAGGGTATAACAATTACTTCATTTTCCATATGAGAGGTCCTGCGGATCCGCAACGACTTCAGTCCGCCTGTCAGCAGCTCATCGACCATCATCCTGTCTTACGTACCGTGTTTGTTACTCACAAGCACCGACTTTTCCAGGTCGTTTTGAAGCATGTCCAAGCTGAGTTCACACAGTACGAGGCCCTAGACATCTTGGGGTTTTTACAGTCAGTTTTGGAGAGCGATATGCGGCGACCTGTGGATCTTAAAAATCCCAGTATTCGATTTCTTCTAGTAAAACAAGGCCCGGATGAGTACCGATTGATGATGCGAGCGTCCCATTCCCAATACGATGGCATATCACTACCAATATTGTTACGAGATCTGAAGGCTGCTTACCTCGGAGAGAGCTTCTCGAGTAGTTTGCCATACTCTAGGTTTATTCATGGTTCATCACGTGTGATGAAGGTGTCCGATGCGGAAGCCTTTTGGCGAAAAGAGTTAAAAGATTCGACAATGACCAATATCTTATCCCATATAAAGCCAGCATATCGCAACCCTGTCAATACATCTCTCAAACAGGTTATTCAGGTCAATTCCGCACTTTCAGAAGGCATCACTTTCGCCACCATCTTCAAGGCTGCATGGTCCCTGGTTCTGGCACAGTTCTCTGCCAGCTCGGATGTGGTCTTTGGGCAGATCTCCACCGGGCGAAATGCTCCAATCCAAGGTATTGATCAGGTAGTGGGACCTTGCATGAACCTTCTTCCTGTTAGAGTCAAAATAGACTCAGCGTCAACCTTCAAAGATCTACTCCGGCAAGTTCAAAGTCAGCATCTAGATATGTCGCCATACGAAACTCTCGGCTTCCAACATATTATTGAAAAATGCACGAGCTGGCCAAAATGGACCCGATTCAGCTCCATACTCCAGCACACGAACTTCAACAGCGGCATGGATGACGTCGACATATGGGATAATATTGAAATGAAACTGGGCAGCTTTACCCCTGATCATGATGTGTCTGATATCTGGATCTGGACGGGCCCATCTGATGATGGGTTTTCGATCGATTTCACCTACTCAAGTGAAGCTGTGCCTGAGTCCTTGGCCCAAGGAATGCTCGATAAACTCTGTGACACCATCCTGAAAATTACTAAGAATCCGGAGGCTTCTATCTTTTCGGTCCTCTCAAAAATTCAACCGAAGTTCCCGTCGTCGCTTGCCAACGAGAAAGCCGATCGGGCTGGGAACTTCTTCCATCCAGAATACATCTCAGGCGGGCCGTTGGAATCGATTGTGGAGAAGGTCTGTGGTAGCGTCTTTGGTGACGAAAACGATAAATTACCCGTCAGTGTCACCATAGACACACCTTATTTCGAATTGCGCGGGGACCTCATCGCTGCTGCCCAATTGTCGATGGCTTTCTGCACTTTCAACTTCCAGGTTTCGCCTGAGGACATTATCGACAATCCTACGATGCGCCTTCAAGCTGCAATGCTAAAGGCCTTAAATATCTCGCTATTATCTAAGTGAGTCGTTGAAAGAGATCCTTGAATCTCTTGTGCATATAAAAGTGCTTTTAACGTCCTAAATGACGCAAATGCTCTGTTTGCCCATTTTGGTATCCAAACGCAATGCGTTACAGATCTGCAACTCATGGAGAATGCATAATACGGTACTATTTGAGGCAAGAGATTTTTATATGGGCTAGCTAGGTGCAACGTAAGTTGTGGCGTAACGCTGCTAGTGGCGTGATACCTTTAAATCTTAACCACAGTTAACTGAGAACTTAAATTACTTAACAATGGTATGGGTTAAATTAGAATCAAGTTGCGGCTCTCAGGGTACTCTCACGTGCTGCAAGTTAGAATATTCGGTTAACATCAGAGTTGCCACCCAAACTATCGAATATATCAAAATTGTCACCCTGCACTTTATATGTGATAACTATCGCCTTCGATGCTCTTGTACTCTAACATACGGCTCTACAACAATAGTACTACCCACATCTTGTATTTGATGATCCATTTGATGATTCTCGTCGTCGCCGTTAGCATCTATAATGTTGAACACATAATTGGAGTTTGACGACTTGATTGAGAAACTACAGGGGGCGAACCCCCTATATATACTGATCCGGATATATCCTATCCTTGAGGCCTAGGCGCTATCCTTGGGATCTAGGGATACATCCGGATCTCAAGAATATTGCCAAGAATAGCCAAGAATATCCAAGGCCGCACAAATGCCAACGCGTAAATCCATGATACTGTTCAAATACTATCATAAATGTGACAATTGTGGTAAACATGAGTGACTCTGGGTTGTCAGATTTGCCATCGGATCATGAGAGCTATTCTCAAATTGAGGAGCTATCGTTGCCACCTCTACTACCTCAATCCACCCCTATTCAGCCCTCAATCGAAATATCTGTTAATCTACCTCGACATCCAAAGGTAGTACTACCACCAACAACATCGAGGCTATTTACAAAGGGCCTATATCGTCGAGAATTGCTTAATACTCAGCCTCCAACTATAAAGATGATATGCCTGCAACTAGGCTGTGGATATTCATTGCCACCACAAGGATTAAAGCAATCATCGACAGGCAATCTTTGGAGGCATTATTCTTTAAAGCATTCAGCTATGTCGTATGCCCTCAAAAATGATAATGGACAATTGTCAAGCGCATCTAGCAGTACATCGTCATTTTTCATGCCACGCCCATCAGCCCTACCAAAGCAGCCTAGCAATCTAGCAAAGTATAGAGAGTTATTGCTCCAGTTTATTGTATCAAACAATCTATCAATACGCCTTGTTGAAAGCCATTCATTTCACGAATTGGTCCAATTTTTAAGCCTGACAACTATAACAATATCAGCACGTACATTGCAGCGAGAACTACAGCGTCAATTCTCATATCACCGAGGCCAGCTACAAATTGAGCTCCATTCTCATATTAAGAGAGGCGGCCGGATATCTATAACGACAGATGCATGGTCTGCACGGAACTATACAGATTATGCAGCTATCACAGCACATTGGATCAATAATAAATGGCAACAGAAAACTAGAGTGCTTGATATTGTACATCTTAAAGAGCCTATCCATAGTGGCGAATATTTGGCTCAACAATTGGCAATTGTAACGAATGATATAGGTATTACAGGAGCTGTCTTCGCCTGCACAAGGGACAATGCCTCAGCCAATACTGTAATGCTTGCAGAATACGAGAAATTAGCTAGAGACTAAGATTTCACAACCCAACAACCCTGGACATTTAGAGTAAAGGAAGGAGACGTACGATGTATAGCCCATATCATCAATATTGCTGTTTAAGATGCTCTCAAGACTTTAAAAGCAGCTCCTGCTAAGCAGACTGAAAGTTATCGATGTGAGCAAGGAGCTGCACGAATTCCATTAAGCTTCGATAGCAATATTGAAGTCAAGAATACTCTAGGTAAGGTACGAAGACATATTTATGTATTTAGAAATCGAAGGCAATGGAAGGATGCTCTTCAAAAGCAGACTATAGCAGCTGGTCTTAAGAAGCTGCAACTGTCACTTGACATGCCAGTCCGGTGGAATTCAACATACGAAATGGTTACAACAGCCATTAAGCTACAAACACCTATTACAGCGATCTGTGCTACTCAGCAAATGGATCTAAGTATGAGGGACATTGCTCTTACGCCAGAGGATTGGGTAACACTCCAAGCCCTTCAAAATTTCTTCTATATATTTGTTAAGCCTTCACAAAAGCTACAAGCAAGCTCATATCCAACGCTCAACTTTGCAATTCCTCAATATCTAAATATGATAAATAAGCTCTAGGCTTTGCAGAAGGAGGTTGGCATATCGTCAACAATTGGCCTAGCTTGTATTGCAGCACATAAGAAGCTTAATGAGTACTATACTCTTGCAGCAAACCAACGATGGAGTCATTCAGGGGTAGCTACAATTTGTGATCCACGCATGAAACTTAATGTATTTAATAGCCTTTGGCCAAGCAGTGCAGAAGAAGTCAAACGGAATAGGGTTAAGCAGCAGTTTCATGATGTCTTTATTTGATATAGAGACCGCCAATACTATCTTGATGAGGAGAAAAAGGAAGCTGAGGCCGAAGTACCACAATTGCCTACAGAACCCGACTCTGACGATGATTTATACATCTCTCACAGCATTTACCAAGAACCGGAATGGAAGCGCTGGCTTGTTGAGCCCCGGCCAGGTCTAACAACATATATCCTTAAATATTGGGCGGCAAAGCAATATCAATATCCAATTGTAGCCGCAATTGCTCGGGACCATTTAGCAATTCCAGCAACATCTGCTCCATCAGAACGGGTCTTTAGTAATGGAGCTGACATTCTTACAAAAAAAAGGAATAGGCTCTCACCTGAAACACTTCGATATTTGCTATGTTTAAGAGATTAGGGTCATATACTAGAGGTTGAAGATAGCGAAGCTAAAGACGCTGATGATGAGCGGGAGGACTAGGCATCTTGGCTATAAGCTATACATTTATTTTTATATTAGGCTATTTATAGATTTTGAGCCTCAATATCCTGAAGATCCGGATATAACCCGTATCTATCCGTCAAATGTTGGCCGGATCATGATCCTATCCGTGACAGCTGCGGATCAGATCCGGATACGATCCGCCGAACACTGACCTCAAGCAGTAGCAGTCTCATCAAAAGCACTAAACGTATTGTATTATCTACTGATCTATCTGTAACTATTCGCCGAGTTCTCCTGGGAGAACCCAGACTGTAGCCGCTAGACTAAATGAATATACTATTCTTATAATGTCTATGTGACTATTCTTGACATACGGTGGCATATACCGAATGAATTGGAATAGAAGACAGTGTTTTGTAACCCAATATACCTGAGCGACGTACTGTAGAACACTGTCTTATAATTGGCGATACTGTCTTATAAGTGGGGTTACATGAAACACTACCCATAAATCTCTTCAGCCCGTAATCGTCGGTGTCCGCACCGACCACCTACGGGTGGTCGGCGAAAGCAAAGGGAGACGCGAAAGCAAAGTGAGACGTGTCAGGTACATAACCGAGAAATGGTTCCTCTG
>JPKE01000894.1:0-48290 GCA_000750995.1 Pseudogymnoascus sp. VKM F-4520 (FW-2644) | reverse complement strand
GTACGCACTTCATCAGCTACCTCTCTTAAAATCCGGTGGCTAGGAGCATAGCCACTACTTGTAAGTTCTTTTATCCACTTTAAAAGTGTCTTTTCTTGATTTTTTGAGAGGAGTTGCTGTTGTTGTCGCGCTTCTATACGTGTGTGTCTCCCATTTACGCGACGCCGGAGAGTCTGCTCTGGTAGGCCTAAGTCCTTCGCAGCTGCGTACACAGACTTATATTGATTTGATTTAATAGCTAATACTGCTTTCTGTATTTCGATTTCGCGTTCTAGAGCCTTTAAACTCCTCTTACGGACCATTCTGTTGTAGTAGTAGTTAATTAATTCAAAGTGGTTGCTGGTTTGATGGGGTAGTCCTAACCCCACTACCGCCAGTACGCCATTCCCGCCAGTACGCCACGACTTACGTTAGCAATATTATAAGATTATAGTATTCTATATAAGTCACCATTACTAATTAACAATCCCGCCAGTACGCCACGACTTACGTTACATAATATATTATTTACATAAACATAATATATTACTAGAGTTAGGGGTAGGTTATAGATTAGTTTAGAGTTAACTTATATTCTATACCGATATCTATTAGAAAAAATTGCTACTAGAACCTCCTAGAATAAGGATGTTAGATATATAAGGGAGGCTTAGTCTATGTATTAACCTATGTTCCTTCTATTCTATAACTTAATTACAATAAACACACAATAACCTATTACTATTATTTTGCTATATATGTCTTAGTGTGTGTACACTAAGACCATTTACTTACATTTATGTACATAAGTAGTATACTTACGTGCTTACCCTACACTATATGTGTTCTAGGTTATTACGTGTTGTTTCTGCTCTTACGCTAATCCAACTTATTCACAGTTAGGTTAGGCATTTATTTTTCTCTACACTTAAACCCCAAAATGCCAATAATAGTTGAAAAATAAAAGTAAAAGTATAACTATCGTTTTTAAATTTAGCTGCGACACACGTTAACTTAAGCCAGCTTAAACTGTCACCATTTGCAAGGCAAGAGTTAAGTCAGTTAATTTATGATGGAATCATTATGTATACATAGATTATTACTACTGAGACAGACGTTCCAAATTCCTCTCTCTGCCTTTGAACGCCTTTCGCCGAGTAAAAAGCCCAAGTCATTGCGCAACCGTTATACCTACCCACCGCCAACTTCATGACAACAGTTGCCTCAAATATGACATATTCTTAAGCCATTTCCAGTACACCCCCATCTGCGCCCCTACCCTAACCTGAGGATAATCCATTCGCCAGCCTTCAAGAAAGTAAATTCTGGAGCGAGGGACTGGCACTCGCGCCACCGTTCACGCGACGGCTAGGAGCGTTGTTCCCATTGTGATTTATGGGGTCACGACTGATTTGCGGACCATCCCGACGTGCCTGCGGGCTCTCGTGAGGCCCCCCAAACGGCTGACGATATGATGGATGAGTTCCATGTGGAAATGAAATTTCCAAAGCTCGTGGGGGAGGACCTCCGTTAGTTAAGTGCTGTGGGGGTGACGGTGCGTATGGCGCATATACACCGTGCTGTATTGGATGAATACCACCGGCAGATTTATGCGGCGACGAGGGATAGCTGCTATTTACTACCGAAGGCAATGATCCGTTCACATGTGGCGATCGTGGAATTATTGGGCCAGGTTGGCGTATCTGTGACTGGCTGGTTGTCGGAGGCCCTCTCGGCGAGTGCGAGCCGTTGCTGTACTGCCTTAGGGCGATATTTGCATTTTGAGAGGCCGGAGATGCGCGGGACCAGTCACTGTAACCGCTAGTCGGTGGAAATGGAGAATGGCCCCAGGAATAGCGAGAGCCCGAGTGCATATGAGTTGGTGGCACAGGAGGGCTTGCTAGAGTCGACGGGGCAGACACAGGTACAGAAGGCGGTAGGCGTGCTTGGGGCGTCTCGTTCTCCAATTTTGGCGGTGGCGTTGGTATGGCTGGTGAAGTTGGGGGTTTTTGAACTTTGTTCCAATGGCATTTGTGGCACTGGAAAAGCTCCGGGATGTTGTTGGGCCTCTCGCACAATGCGGCCGCAGCTAACGCAACCTGCTGCTTCGGGTTACTTTGTCGCGACATATCGCCCAAAATGGCGTTGCCCAGGTCCTTGGAAATATCATCTATTTGATTATTGGCGGCGCGATGTTCATGAGGCTGCTGTTTCAATGGTCCAGGCCTGGTAATGGGCAATGCTGGATAAGGCCACCACTTTGGACTCACATCAACCCCGCAAGTATCACAAACCTTTGCAGGCGACTGGAGGTATGTGGGAGCCTTGAGTGCCTCAGCAGTGCTCGTAATTTGGGTGTCTTCCGGTTTAATATTCGAAATAGAGCCTCTCCCATTGTTATTTATAACAGTCGTAGAAGCTCGGCGGTTGGATACCGTCGAAGAAGAAACAGGAACTGCAGATATTTTGGTCGATTGGTTGACCAGTGTCGCTTTTCGTACAGTGCCTGTTAATGCTAGATCCGCTTGCTTGAAATGCTGGACATAAAGCTGCAAGGCATTCAAACCGTTTTCATCCACAATATCATGCATGCGGTGAACAATAGTCTTGGTAGGGCAGTGGTCCTTGCACCAAACCGCAGCTGTCATGGCACCCGATTCGCCATTGATGTTCACAATGTTTACGTGATCTCTGCGCGAACCTTTGACCGGCGATATATCAAAGCCTAGGACATACCCCGCTTGATGGGAACACTCTACATGGACTATGGCTAGTTAGCACAATAATAAAAAACAACTAGAATGATTGCTTACCAGGAGCTCGACACGAGAGGCAAGCCACACAGGCCCCCTGATTAGTTTTACATATTTTACAAGTCTCGTCATACCTAGCGGAAGGAATTGAAGGGATTCCCTCGGAACGTTCCAGGGCCTTGCCTTGGCCAAATTTTACTTCTGGTGTCCAAACTGCACAGGTAACGTGAACCCAGTTGTTGTTTGCGGTTCTTTTCAAAGGTTCTCTCGGAATAAGCGGACGGTTCATCTCTTCTTGCTTTTTCCTGTAGAATTCCGCCGCTTTGATTGCAAGTTCCCTCTCCACGCGGTCCTTTTCCCGGTCTTTGTCGCTTTTTTTCTTATGCGTGGGCTTCACAGGCTCCAAAAAGTCCTGCGGTGTTGATTCGATGGGGCACAACATGCATTTATATTGCTTTAACTAGTGAGTAAATATGCACAGCTAGAGGTGTGATGTAACTTACAATAGAAACTTGTGGGTTTCGGTCGTTTGAGCACATATCACAGGTCCATTTGGCTGATCCCCGTGTGTCCGTGGGCACACCATAACAGTTTCGGTGGACAGTCATCCTGCACTCTTTACAGGAGAGACGTTGACCCACAGGTTCCATTTGCAGACAAACTGCGCAGGGAAGAGGTTTTTGTTTGGGAATTTCCGGGACAGGCGGAGGAGCAGGTAGTTTTTCTGGCGCTCTCTTCTTCTGCTGCGCAGGCGCTGGCCCAGAGCCAGAATCTTGTGGTGTCGAATCAGTCTGGTCTCTTTCAGTATTGCTCTTTGTTTTTTTCCGCGGGGCCTCCTGGGCCGCTATCAGGGAAGCAGCTTGGGGCGCAGGAGTTCCATTTGAAGGAGTGTTGGCCGTATCTGTATTATTAGCCGTCCAAGTAAGGTCGCTCAGATGAAATTCCCTTAATGGATCCTCTGCCTTCCGCTTATTAGACCGACCGCCTTGGGAAGCTTTCTTGCCATGGTCATCTGTGTCTTCCCATTGTACCGCATACCTTCGCCAAATCACCGCGCAGCTAAGACAAAGGGCTACCATCAATGGCGTATTGTTGTCTTTGCCCACTACTTTATTGGTTGGGTCAGCTGCCACGATGGTTCCAGCTGGTGTCCCAGGAGCGCGCTTCCATTGCCGAGAATTATGCGTCGAACAGAATTTGCATTGAAAGCCTCGTTTCTTCTCCTTGGCCTTATCGTTGTCGAACGCTGAATCGTCTTGGTCATCAGCAACATCATCTTGTAACTTGCCGGCGTTAACTTCAACTTTCTTCGCCTCTTTTTTCCCTTTTCGGCCCGCATAATTGCCCCAAACCTGCTTTCCACGCTCGGTTTTCTTCCAGATGTAATAGAATCGAACTATATTCGCAGCGCTGACGGTTTTCACATGCTTTTTGACGCTATGCAGCTCGGAGCCAAATTTGGCTACGCCATCCTCGAACTTTTTAATCTCTGCCGGCGTAAGGTCGGGTTCTTTGAGATCTTTTCTTTCCACTTTAGCCAGTTCTTTCAACGCCTGCTCAACATCGAAATTTGCAAAGTGAAGTATACTCAAAGCTTTATCCAAGAAGTTCACGGAGTAAGCCCTGACGCCAATTTGCTTGGCAACCTCTTCGCTTCTCTTGAGATACCCGTCAATCAACCCCTCATTGTGGCTGATTTTTGCCACGTCTTCAGTTGCTTCGGGTTGGAAAAGTAACTCAGCCGTGCTATTGGAACTTCCTCTGGCGTGGTCCTCTCCTCGATGGATGTAGCCTTGGGGTTCATCCATGACCCATTTGGGTCGAGTTTCTCTGGCTAGTTTTTCTGCCTCGAGTGCGATGATAGTTTCCTTGGAAAGCTTTGCATCTTTCTTATGGCTTCCCCCTTTGGTATACTTTCTTTTGACCTCAATTGGTTTAACAAGTTGCACGGGCCTGCCAGGCCAGCTCGGTACATTTGCTTGGTGTCGTGGCCCGAGGCGAGAACTTGCACGAGGATAGATGCGATCGTCGTAATCCAACGCATCCTCAACCTTGCAATGCACCCCTAGATAACGGAAGGGCCATAGACTTGCTTGGTAAATTTGTTCCTCGGTGCCAGGGTGAATCGGTACATCCTCTTCCACCGATCCGCAAGGACTGCTGCTCCCTGTGCTCCTTTCAGTGCCTTGAAGTAGTAAGTCTTCGTCTTCATCGTCAATCATTTCATCGTCTTCAGCATCGACGCCTGTATCTGCAACATTGGGGGTATTCCTAGCCTCCAGCTTCCGCTCCTGGGCGCGACTGCAAGGGCCGCATGCCCAAGCAAACCCACGTGAAGGTTTCTTCAGTAATGGTGGCCGTACACAATTCATGTGATATGTTTGATGGCAGACTGCACAATCGACGGAATTGTTACTATGCATTATTAGTTACAACATCTTGATTTAAGGGGGTTAAAAACATACCTTGCGCAGAACCCATTACACCTCTTACAGGACTTGACCGCACTGGTCAGTTCTTTCCCTCTCCCAGATTCTACCAATATAAATTTCCATCGATCATCAAGAACCTTCTTCACCTTGGCTGGGACGTTTACTACCTGTCGTGTAGGTATTACCTCGTAATATCGGTGGATATATCGGTCGAAGAGTTTTTCGTACCAGAAACAATTCTGCGTCCTCCTGTACTCATCCATATTTTCCACCTCTGTTTTGTGCTTTATTTGGCACAGTCCACGGAGGGCGGTCAGGGGACTGATATCGGAGTGCATGGACGCGAATACCTGTCGCGTATCATTCACCTTTCGTCCAATATCCTTAGGTCGGTAATACCAGTTCATTCTCAGGGCATCAACAGGTTTCGTGGAGTCATTACTCATGTGGAGAAACTCCATGATCCGTCCGAGGTAATAGGGCTCTCCAGGAGGCTCGCAAACCAGATAAACGTGGTCTATTGTGAAATTAGCTACGCACTTCAAGGACGCCCAAAAACTTGGAATGATGAACTGTACAGCTACTTACCATTTATGCCCAACGTCGTCCCGTCGTCAGCGATGAGCTTGCCGCTTTGGAGGCGCGCCCCGCAATTGTCGAAGCTCAGCATAAACGACTCTTTATATGCCAGGGAATTCTGCGGTAAAGTACTCTTGCCATTTGCCGCAGCCGTGCCCGTGTTTCCAGTGGAGTGGCTGCCGTTCGGCGTACTCGATGCCGGATTTGCGGGAGCTTTGCGCTTCTTGGAAGGTGGCGCTGGATTAACCCCCGGAATGTTGGCTGAAAAGGTCGACGTCCCTGGTATATGGTCTTTAAGTATCAGCTGCGCAGCGCTGTTCGGATCCGGTACTATCCCAGTTGTTTTTCGACCAGTTGCTCCTGGAGCGGCAGATTCCAACACGTTTGGTCGAGCGTCCAAAGAGCGAGCAGCTTTTCGGGCATCATCTTCCTTTGCAGGAGGTTGAATCTCGAATTCCATATCCATCTCTTTATCTTCTGCGTAGTTTGGCCGAGACACGCCAGCCCTGTTCCGGGATCGCGTGCCGTAAGGCGCAGCGGCCGAAGTCGCATCTTTCAGTGGCGGGCTCGATGATGAAGCTGACGGCGCGATTGTCTGCGGCAGAGGCGGATTTGGATGTGCTTTGGGTACTGTGTCGGGGCCGTCGGAGCTATCCAGATGTATACCAGCACTAGAAGGCACACTTTCGGTGGCTTCAGCCGATTCTTTTTGTGGTCTGCTAGAACTATCGCTATCCGCGCCACCGACTGCTGCGGGGGCGCGCGAAGGAGTCTCCATTCCGAGTTGACTGTCGTCCGGATTAGACACAGACATGGCTGCGTCCTCGTCGTCGCCGCTTGTCGTTGTGTACTGTGTGGAGGCCTGGTGCCTCTCCCATCAAGAGTTGCACTTTAATCCCTTTTAGCTTCTCTGCGACTGAATAAAATTTGGCCCATCAGGTTTAAATGTCAGTATTGGTCGCGATTTGGGGGAAATATGCTCCAAGAAGTGGTGGTGCTGTGGTAATTGAGCAACTACGTTCCCTTATCCAACATAAACCGCACAGAATATGGCGCCGGTAGCAATGGGATCAGAAGCAGAATCTATGTATCTTTCGCTGTCCGAATAGCTTCCCGTTGGAGCACAGATGGGCGAGTGGTGTTAAGACGTGGGCGCGCGCAGAGATTCGCGACTATAACAAAGGAACGGGCTGTCCGTGTGGAATGGAGTCCACTACAGGGAAGGAGTGAAGACAATGTAGTGTCTGAGAGGAACGAGGCGAGACGATGCGGCCGGCGATGCCTCGCTAAACCAGGCTGGCTAAGACGGCTCCAAACCTTACCATCTGTAGTGAGAGGACCTCTCATTGGCGCAGCTTAACATTTACTCCTGTGTCAACATTCGTGTATATAAATTGTTGACAGTAAACTACAGAACTAAGTCTCCTGAGGGCTTACACACTTACACACAGTCCGTTATATTAATCTGATATCCCGCCTTTATTTATATACCGGCAGTATAAATAAGAATGACTCCATGAGCAGATGTAATTCAACTCAGGACAACCCAGAGCCCGGACCCAGGAGACAGAGCCTACGCTTACAGGTAATCCATTGGAACCCGTGGCCGTTGTGAGCCAGAATTTCAGTGTCTCGTTGTCGTCACGTTGGGCAGGCTGCAGTGGAGTTGGTTGGTATTGCCGATTTGGCGAGATATGCAAGGCTGGCAGTTACCAGTTACCAGTCAAAATGGGCATGGCAACTCAGATCTCGCCACTGAAGTTTGCTACCCACTTAAGCACGAGAGCCTCAGGCCAGATATAGTTGGAGGATGGGAACAAAACCCCCAGAAAAACGAGGGCCTGGGCATTTTTCTCTCATCATGCAGTATATGAATTTCTCTATGCCTCGTCAATTGCCTGATATGAAACAAGGTCATCGCAAAGTTGAGGCGTTTGATATTTTTTATCAATCATTAGCTACATGGGATCATAAAAGTGTTCTCTTGGCAACAATTGACTGGTTCTATAAGTATCAAATAGAGTACTGTCAGTTCTTATTAAAACTCCAGGGCCCCATTGGGTAATAATCGTCGGGTCCGACGATTACACAGAACACGGAGGCGTATCGATCGGTTCAACAGACAGACGCTCGTTGCTGGCAACTGTTGGAGAACCATTGTTGGAACACAATTGTTGGAATATCCTAGAGGACGATAAATGACCAGAGATGGCAGAATGTACTGTACTGCGGGAGTATGCGTGGGGGAAGCCGTGGGGGTCAACATCCGCAGTTCGAGACTGAATATTTGTGGTAAAGAGAGGGCAGGACGGATTCCCCAGGATGGATTCCCCAGGATGGATTCCCCAAGACGGATCCCCCTCTCTAAATACAGCCCTGGAGTACGCTCCAGTATTGGTAATAAACAGTAATCCGGGGACGACTACCTTTACTAAAAGCTTCTGTACGCTAGTCATTCCGTAGTCGGACGCCGACAATTGTTGTTTTTCATGCTTAATACTTAGCTTAACCTTGCGAACATTTGAATGATTACGGAAGGATTGATAAAGATTATTTTACTATGGCGAGACAGATACTTGGAGTTTAGTTTGCTGAGGGGATGCTGAGGGGATGCTGAGGAGATGCTGAGGCATGCTTTGACATACACACCAAGTCACAGTAACAAGGCGGGGCAGCTGCTCTGTCATCGATGTTCAAACCTTATGTAAGGCGGGGCACAGGCTTGTGTTACCCCACTACACCCGCTTCGACTGGTAGAAACGAAACGACAACGAGGACAACAGAGACAACAAGAGACAACAAAAGACAACAAACACGAAGACAAACCCGGAGAGCTCTAGTAGCTGGTTCTGTAACTACTGTTGTAGCTGTACCTTGGCTTAGAACCAAGTTCATGCACGGGTGTATTGTACTGCCCGTACCGTATCCGTACTATGCCCCTACCTACTATACTAGATATGTATGATGTACACTATCTCCTTGCATTTAAACCTATTACATCACATCATCCCGCTCTCCCCCTCCCTCCCTTCCTTCCCGTCACGGAGCCACTCCATACTTTGTATATAACCTGTCCCAATGCCCCCTCCTCTAGTCAGTCTTTCTTGACAACCACTTCACCTAAACCCAAACCCAAACCCAACCTACAAACCGTACAGTACACTTCACGCCACGCGTTTGCATCTCATCATGGCGCCGAAAGTAGCAATCGTCTTCGTAAGCTCCCACTTCACTTCACTTCACTCCACTCGAGTTTAGGGGATTTTTGAACCCCGACTAACCCCACACGCCTCTAGTATTCCATGTATGGTCACATACACAAGATGGCCCTTGCTGAGCAGGAAGGTCTGAAGAAAGCCGGCATTGATGCCGACCTCTTCCAGTAAGGATAACACCACTATTCTCGTGGTTGAGACCATTATTCCGCGAGCAATGGGCTAACTTACCTCCAGAGTCCCCGAGACGCTGCCAGAGGATGTCTTGACGAAGATGCATGCTCCAGCCAAGCCAGACGTACCTGTAATTACACCCGACATTCTCGCGACATATGATGCATTCCTGATTGGTATTCCGACTCGTTACGGGAACTTCCCAGCACAGTGGAAGACCTTCTGGGATGCCACGGGGAAGCTTTGGGCAACTGGCGCACTTTGGGGCAAGTATGCGGGTGTGTTTGTTTCCACTGCAGGACCCGGTGGCGGACAAGAGACCACTGCCATTTCCTCGATGTCCACATTTGCGCACCATGGTATCATCTATGTTCCTCTCGGATACAAGCCTGCGTTTGCACAAATTTCGAACTTGACCGAGGTTCATGGAGGCTCCCCTTGGGGTGCCGGAACTTATGCGGTAAGGAAGGATTCCTATGATATGTTTCTTCGAAGTTGGAAGCTGACAGATGAACCAGGCATCAGATGGATCCAGGCAGCCAACGGCGCTGGAGCTGGAGCTTGCAACCATCCAAGGCGAGAGCTTTGGAGCTACGCTCAACAAGATCAGCTTTTAATTGCCAAGTGTCTATTCGAAAAGAACTGTCTGTCAGACAGGGTAAGCTATAGTATAGGCCTATCACGATCGAGGGACGAAGTGGATTGGGTCTAAAGCTCACCATATTTGACGGGAAGGGCAATGAAAGTTGCTGCTGTTTTCCGCAGATTACATGTTCTATTCTCTGAATAAACAGTTTCCCGGTATTCACTTCAGTAACTGTATTCTCCGCTGTGAATGTATGTTTTTATTGAAGCAGCGACATTTATGTTATTAATATCATCGTCTTCTTCCTTATTTTCTACTTATAGAATGAGTGACGATTAGTTCTCTGTAGGCTATAGAGCATCTAGATTTTGTTCTCCATGACTACAAGAAGCGGCGACCTTGGTAGGTAACACAAGGTAACAACCCCACCATACTCAAAGTAGACTAGTGTAACTGGGGCGAAAGTTGCATTTTCAACCCCTTATTCGGCTGTCCTGCAAACCTTACAAGGGATACAACTATGAGTATAGGGGAAGGTCGATAAATCAACCACTCGCTCATGTGGAGACCCAGGCACAGCACCTGTGACAAGGCCATTCGGGGTCGAGCTCCTCTACTTGTCTATTCTCGCCTGTGCTGTAGAACGAAAGATTATGGTCGCGACAATGTTACACACGTGACACAGACATCTCAGTATTCATCCCAACCCAAAGTTCCTAAAGTTCCAAAAATCCCCAAAAGGAAACCGCCAACTAGAACTTCTTTAGATCTTAAAGATCTGCCTCAGGGGCTACTTCCTTGTACATCTGTCGCCGCAGAAGGCCAAGATGAGGCGCCGACGTATCCAACTGTGGTACTCCAGGCTCAGACCAATATGAGAAAGTTCGAGAACTGTGTTCTTCTCACACGCGTTGGTGGATTTTATGAACTCTACTTTGAGCATGCAGAAGAATTCGGCCCTCTGCTTAATCTCAAGGTCGCCCAGAAAAGGACAAATGCTGGTCCCGTGTCTATGGTATATCAGCCCCTCAGACAACCGGGTCACTCTAACTTTCACAGGCAGGTTTCCCATTCTTTCAGCTTGATAGGTTCTTGAAAATTCTAGTTCAAGACTTGAATCGTTATGTTGCGATTGCCGAAGAGTTTGCCAACGATGCATCGACCAAAGTCAAAGCAGGGGGTCTGCTTCATGACCGGAAGGTCGCGCGTATTGTTACCCCGGGAACTCTGATTGATGAAAACTTCATGGATCCTTTAACAAATAACTATGTCCTCGCAATCCAGTGCGGCGGCAGTGTTTCCGAGACAGGGCCGGGGGACGCAGACGAGTTAGTTGGCCTGGCGTGGTTGGATCTTTCAACCGGCAACTTCTTCACACAGTCGACAACGTTGGCATTGTTATCGAGTGCTATTTCGCGTATTGGGCCACGGGAAATTGTACTTGAGAAGGATCAAGAAAACTCAGCAGCCGATGCTTTACTGGCGGTGCTTAGTAATGATCGCCACGTGATTACGTACTGCTCAGTGGGAGAAAGAAAGCCAATGGCTTCGTGGGGACTGATGTTGGAGAGCAAGATGCCTGCTGATAGAGCGGCAAGCTTTGCATCAGAAGAAGTTGATGCTGGAAGTCTGCTGTTGGAGTATGTTGGCACTCGCCTACAGGGCTTAAGTCTGAAACTTCAGCCTCCAATTCAATACCGTTCACAGGAGATCATGGCCATAGACAGAAACAGTTTACGAGGCCTTGAAATAATGGAAAACTATAGGGATGGCACCTATGTTGGGAGCCTGCTTCATGCACTGCGAAAAACAGTCACAAAGAGTGGCTCTCGGTTACTAAAAGAGTGGCTTGGTATGTTTCCAACCAGAACGAGAAGAGCTCTTCTAATATGTACCAGGTGCTCCCTCGACCTCACTTCAGGTGATAAACGACCGGTTGGATCTCGTAGCCCATATACTTGGCGATGCAGCTCTACGAGAACGACTGATGACCCTTCTTCGACGTTGTCACGACTCCCAACGGCTGGTCCAGAAGTTTGCACTAGGCAGAGGAAATGCAGATGACCTTTTAGCTTTGTCAACTACCATATCGGCAACGCAAGAATTGGCATCAACGATACGAGCGACGCTACATGACGGGCCGGGCATCTCAGAACCTTCCCCCCCAGACTCCTTATCGCGCCTCCTTTCACGGATTGAGCTTGGTGGCCCGCTTGCTCTAGCGACCAAAATTAGAAATGCGATTGATGAAGAAGGTGTTGTACAGCAACATCGAATAGAGGATGAAGAAGCGGGAACGATTATGGAAATGGCGGAACGGGTCGCGACATCCGAAGGCTCTACGGACGATATTGCAGCAATAAAACGAGGCCGAGGGAAAAAAACGACAAAGAGCATACGGGAGCACTATAGCGAGGACACTCAAGTGTGGATCATGAAACCTTTCGCAAGTACAGCGTTGAAAAGGTTGCACGCAGACCTGCTGAACCTCGATGAGGACAAGGCAAAATTACATGACCATCTCCAGCGAGAACTTGACGCAACATCCCTCGTGCTTCGTTGGACACCTGGCTTGGGGCATATATGTCATGTGAAGGGAAAAGATGCCAAGCGTATGGCAGAAATGAGAAGTGTCAGCTCTAGCAAAAGCACCAAGTCATTCCACCACCCAGAATGGACAGATTTGGGCCGGAGAATAGACCAAGTTCGACTTCAGATACGCGCCGAGGAACAGAGGGTCTTCCAAACGCTTCGTGAAGAGGTCATCAAGACCTTGGTCAAGTTGCGCCGTAATGCCACTGTCCTGGATGAGCTAGATGTCGCCTGCTCGTTTGCGACGCATGCAAAAGATCAGGGCCTCGTCCGCCCCATTTTGAATAATACAGTCGCTCATAAAGTTATGGGCGGCCGCCACCCTACAGTCCAGGTGGGTCTGCAGCAGCAAGGGCGAACCTTCGTCACGAACGACTGCCTTGTCGGCGACGAAGACCGCCTCTGGATCATAACAGGGCCAAACATGGGAGGGAAGAGCACTTTTCTTCGTCAGAATGCTTTGATTACAATAATGGCTCAGGTTGGTTCCTTCGTGCCCGCTGAATACGCAGAAATTGGTATTGTGGACCAGATTTTCAGCCGCGTTGGTTCTGCCGACGATTTATACCGCAACCAGTCGACATTCATGGTGGAGATGATGGAGACCGCGACGATATTGAAGCATGCCACGGAGCGTAGCTTCGTTATAATGGACGAAATTGGCCGCGGAACCACACCAGAAGACGGCATTGCTGTGGCATTTGCATGCCTCCATCATTTATATCACGTCAACAAATGTCGCACATTGTTTGCAACGCATTTTCATGCAGTAGGGGATATGTCACGTCACATGGAAAAGGTGGGTTATTGGTGCACCGATGTTGCCGAGGATCAAAGCGGGGGGTTCAGCTACATGCATAAGTTGAAGAGAGGGGTCAATAAGAAGAGTCATTCTTTGAAGGTAGCTAGGTTGGCAGGTTTACCGGAGGCTGCAATTAACATCGCACAGAAGGTGTTGGATGAGGGACCTAGAGAAAGTAATTAGCAAATGCTAAGTAAATTGTGATAGTTTTAATAAATGTTGGATGTGTTCACATCATAAATAGTTGTTGTATGGGGTTTGTCTTCATTGAGATCAGGGTTAAAAAGCAATTTTGATAATCATGTGAGATTTGTAACAGAAGTAAAAGTTTTACTGACCTCGAATATCGTGGATTTGGACCACTGGATAGTAGCCTGCCGACTGTTTTTGGAAGTCACATCAATGAATTGAAATGGGCTGGCGTGGAAGGCAGGATCAGTCTCAATTCGTATATCTGATGTATTCAAACTACGAAAGGCAGAATCCTTAATCGAACAGGCCACCGAAGCCCTCATCGCCAGACTCCTCAGCCTCAGACTCCTCCTTCTTCTCCTCGGCGGCAGCGGCCTTGGGGGCATCCGAGGTAGTGGCAACAGCAGCGGATGCGAACTTCTCTGGGTTTGCGATGCGCTCCTTGAGCTCCTCAATCTCGGTCCAGCTGTACTCGGTGGAGATGGCAACAGACAGAACGTTCTTGTAGCTATTGACAACAGAGTGCATGACGGAAGGAAGGGTTGGGAAGTTGACGGCAAGCGAGACGCAAGCGATGGTGGTGATGGCGCTGGAGAAAGCCTTGAGGAGCTGGTCCTCGCCGATGTCAAGCACGTGTGGCGGGAAGGTGTTGCCGTTGTCGTAAACTTGAGAAATGCCCATTCCGTAGGTGAAGGGAGAGATGTTGAGCATGTTCAGGAGGGTAGCCTCGGAAGCTCCGACCTTGGTACCGGCCTCGACAAGCTTGAGATCAGCGGTAATTTCGATCGTACCACGGGCAATCTTGGTTGGGACACCAAGAGCCTGGAAGAAAGAAGTCTTTCCGGGCTCCATGCCGGTGTTACCAGCTGGGACGAAGACATCATCTGGTGCGATAGCGCCAGCTCTGGCTGGGGCGGCAACCTTGTTGGAAAGAATCTTGTCGCGGATATCCTTCAAGTCGGCGTTGGTGAAGACGAATCCAATGTTGCCCTTGACGAATGGAAGAAGGCGCTCCCACTCTGGAGAGTCACCAACGAACCCCTTGATGGCACGGCGAACCTATAAAACTGTTTAGCTGTGATCTATATGGTTCTTCTGTCCCAATTATCCTACCATGGTGTTCTTTCCCATCAGGACAACACCCTCTCCGCGGAGAGACTGTCTGATCTCGTGCATCTGCTGGGAGCTGACATTGTCGACGGAGACAATGAAGATGCTGCGATACTCCTCGAGAAGGCCCTTCAGCTTATCGAAATAGCCGGCCTTGTTTGCGGTCTTGCCCCCCATATCTTCTTAGTGTGAAGGTAGGATGTTTAAGGGTCAAGATAAATTTGAATTGAAATAATGCGCCCGGAAATTGGACTGCTTGTATGTTGATGATATCTCAAAAGAAGTCCTCGGTAAATATTTTTGGGTTTGTGGTACTCTAGGGTTTCCTTCGGTTAACACACAGAAATTAATTCATGCCCCAGGCTTCAGGCTTCAACGCTTGGTATGGTGGACTTCTGGAGCTCTTTTGGAATCCCTCTTATCTTATCTTAGCTTGGAGGGGAAAAAGCCTCTAACACCAGTGTTAAGTGACTAACTAGCTTTGTAATAGAACCGAGGCAGCCGGGCGTCATTGGGATCTTTTCGTGAACCGTTTGTGAGGGGCAGAATACTCCACACATCGCGCTTCTTACAGATTGCTTTCCACTACCAAACTTTACCACACACGTCAAGATGTCACACAACTTTGAACCCATCCAAAATGATCTTATTTTGCGGGCCGCCCGGGGTATATATCATTCATTGCACCCACTTCCTCCCATCTGATGAGAGCCATAGACTAACCCATCGAAGGAGAGGAAGTGGAACGAGCACCTGTGTGGGTGATGCGTCAAGGTAAACATATGGCGACCCAAACTATCCAACCCAGTATGCTTACACGTCTATAGCTGGGAGATATTTGCCGGAATATCATGTGGCCAAAGGTGGGAACGACTTCTTTGAGTGCTGTCGGTCACCAGATATCGCTTCGACTCTTACCTTGCAACCGATTGAGCGCTTTGCTGGCCTCATTGACGCCGCTATAATATTTTCTGACATCCTTGTCATTCCACAGGCTATGGGCATGACTGTTGAAATGATTGACAAGAAGGGACCTCATTTTCCTGAGCCGCTCACGTCGCCAACTGATGGCCAGTATGAAAGAGTCATGAAAAAGGAAGTGGACGTTGCCAAGGAGCTGGATTATGTCTACAAGGCCATAACCATGACCAGGCACAAACTGAAAGGCCGCGTTCCGTTAATTGGCTTTTGCGGGGCGCCGTGGACTCTTCTCTGCTACATGGTAGAGGGTGGCGGCAGCAAGCTCTTTATTGAAACAAAGACTTGGGTATTTAGACATTCTCAAGCAAGCAAGGACCTCCTCCAAAAGATTGCCGAGGTTTGCGTTGAACATCTCGCTCTCCAGGTTAAAGCAGGCGCACAGGTACTGTCCTCCGAATTGCTCCCGTTGCAACGACACAACTAACGCAGCACTAGATGATCCAAGTTTTTGATTCTTGGGCGGCCGAGCTTTCTCCAGCTTCGTTCAAACAATTTTCTCAGCCATATCTGGCTTATATCTCAGCAAATTTACCTAAAAGACTTGCAGAGATGCAGCTAGACCCTGTCCCGATGATAGTCTTCGCCAAAGGCGCTTGGCATGCTCTTGACACTCTTTGTGACCTGGGTTACGACGTTGTTGGACTAGACTGGCTGCAAGATCCGGCCGCGGCCGTCAAAATTAGAGGTGACAGGGCTGTTGTATTTCAAGGCAATGCGGACCCAGGAGTTCTTTACGGCACGAAGGAAGCGATTACAAATGCAGTTACGGAAATGGTTGATGGATTTGGTGGAGGGAAAAAGGGATGGATCGCTAATTTGGGCCATGGTAAGCCACCATTATATACTCTACCCTTCTGAGTACTAACACAGGTGTAGGAATAACGCCAAAGGTGAATCCCGACGACCTCAGATTCTATTTCGAGGAAATCCGTCGGTTGACATCCAGCTAGGAAGTAGAACGGAAATAACTGGTCAATATAAATGATATATCTACCAATTTAAGTGTGACCCCTATAATTACTACGAACCCATCAATCTATAGGCCCTAATCACCCCCGTCGATATTCTCGGGCTCTCCGCTCCCTTTCTCGGCATAATGCGGCAATGAGGACTGCTCCTATTCTTTTCGCAATCCTTTCACCCTCCGTTTGTGCAATAATGCCTAGGACCCAACGTAACCTGCCGCTGCTAATCGACCCTTTCTCCATGATATTCCCCTCGATGCCAAGATTAGTCAATGCGCGAATAATGACACTAGATACTGGGACCCTGTGATGGTTTAAGTACCGAATGCACAATGCGACATTCCTGAGTGCAGCTCTGTTCGAGATGAAGTTAACCTGCGAAAATTCTAAAGCCATCCGCTCCACTAAGCGTATTTTCGCATTGGTCGTGCGAGTCTCCTTCCATATCCGAAACCCCCCTAATTGGTGAAATATCTCCGCTGGATTGCACGACGGGTCATGAATCATTGCAACTGCAAGGCCCGGAAAGCGTTCAAGAGGAAGTGCCGATATTTCCGGGCGATCTCTTGAATATAGCAGGTGCAATTTCGCCGCGTGGCGCACATTAGTGCTATAGAGTGCCGTCATTTCATCAGTCAGGGTCGGTGCATCAAGGTAGATTTTGGCATCCTCGAGACGTTTCAAACAGCAGTACACACTGGCGCCCCCACCACGGATGTGGCGTAACATTCGGAGAGCACAGCCGATTTCCTTGTGCCAGGGAACTGACTGTTGTTCAAAAGCCAAGCATAAATGAACAATAGCACCATGAGGCCTGTTTCGATGTAGAAACGAAGTCCTAAACGCTGCATGCGCTTTCATTATTGACGTACTAGGCGTCCTGTTTGCCCAATACTCAAAAAGTATGTCGCATAGGACATGTTGACGTAACCGCGGAAGGGTTATTGTTGTGTTATCGTGATATCCATCCCGAATTATCCTGCACGCCTGTACTAGCAGATCTTCGGACGCCAAAGGTCCACGCGCTATGAGCTTGAGCCATGTTGTCCGCAGCTCCTCCCCTTCTCGCACTAAAGTTCGTACGGACTTACAATTACCAGATAAGATAGCCCTATCGGCGTAAGCCGTGGATAGTTGAACCAGATGACATATTTCTTTCTTTGCTTGCTCTTCATGCGCATACAGCCCAAAGGTTTCCATGAGGGCTTCAACTATGTCTTTCATACCGTTTATGCCGAAGAACACCTTCTTACGCGGCGAGTATTTTGGATTGGCGGTTTTTGTAGATTGGGATACTTCTTCGGGGCGCGGGGCGCTTGTATCAGGCGATAAAAGGGAGCTCCCAATCGCATAAATCTCTTCTTTAAGCTCGTGCTTCTGTTTATCGGTGATGGATCGAAGAATATCTGCAATGAGAGCACCGGAC
Source organism: Pseudogymnoascus sp. VKM F-4520 (FW-2644) (assembly GCA_000750995.1). NCBI lineage: Eukaryota > Fungi > Ascomycota > Leotiomycetes > Thelebolales > Thelebolaceae > Pseudogymnoascus > Pseudogymnoascus sp. VKM F-4520 (FW-2644). The sequence continues at coordinate 30,504 of JPKE01000894.1, read as the reverse complement.
ATATGTACCGGGAGGCGAGGGAGATCGGCGAGCAATACTCGTAAGGCCCCTGGCTCAATTTCAGCTGGCTGAAGTACCTTGCACGCCATGATGCCCTCCCATACCGCTTGATAAAATGTGATGCATAGAGCATGTTCCATGTCTTTGTTAACCGTATTGTTTCGAATGAGGCGCGGTACCTCACATATGCTTCCGGCTAGAACAGTTGCAGACACCTGCCCTAAGGATAAACTCTGCTTGAATGTTTGACAAAACGTTCCGCAGACACCTGAGAAATCAGTGGATGTCGTTTTGGCGCGGATGCGGTCACGAAACCACTCCAAGTCGTCTGCGGCATTTGATTGTAACGCGGGGGCGAGGCCATTGTTGATTTCCAAATGTTTGTGGTTTGGATTGTTGGCCATCGATTGATCTAGATCCATCAACCAAGATGGTAGTTGATCCGTGGCATCTCGTTCTGGCGGTCGATACGGCGCTTCCCACTGCCAATTGTTGTTCTCTTTGGTGCCCCTTAATCCCCACAAACCTGCGAAATCATGGATGGGCGGCCGGACCGCCTCTGAAAAGTGAGCCATACGGCGTTTGCCTAAACGCCGCCTGCACTCCATGGGGCCGGGTACCGATGTCCCATGGCGTCTCGAGGGCCTCGAAAGAAGACATAAGCGTTGAAATGCCCATGCTAGGGTTGTATCGGTGATCCATATCTCTTCCGATGGGACTCGCAGTTTTCGTCTCACTGCTGCGCAGCAGGATGTCCGCCCCAGTAACATATAGTTGGTCTAAATGCTAGAAAGTCATTTAATAGGAACTAATTGGCGAGAAGTCTATGTTGTTTGAGAGAGCGGATCGGAACGTTCAATTCGAGCCACAAAGCCACGGTCAGCGTAATAGTATAGTAGGAAGTGGCATCCGACGTAGCAAGTCGGGTTTCAGCTCGTCCCCTTTAATTGACAATGGATACTGCGTTGCTGTTGTCGCAGGGTGACTGGCTGGAGGAGTGTTGCTGGAGGTTAAAGATGAAGAAGTAGCGGCGACGACAAATTTCAGCCAATCATGGCGTGGCTGGCGCTAAATCGCGTGGACTTGCCCAAACCAACATTTTACTGATCGCCAAAAAAATGTACATTGTGCTCACAACGAGTAATTATACTCCCAGTTTTATGTCAAGTTTTGAAAACTCACGGCCCTCGTTAAGTTCGAAATATGTACGCTGCATACCAGTGTGTTGAAGTTGTCGGGGAGTATCTTGTAGGTGCAAGTGCCTACAAGTTGCAAACATTCAATCTCTGCAATGGCTCTCAGGTCTCATCATGGACATGCCCGGACCAACTGAATAAAACCGCCCTAGCCACTCAATCCGAACCTACAAACGATGAAGATGGGTTGCAGGGTTCCGTTGCCCCTTCAATTGAAGCTGCGGGATCAGATTCCAATCAGCCAGCCAAAAGGAGAAAACTGTCAGATCCGAGCAACGAGGAATCCTCTTCCGTTGGCAAAGCCCCAAAAGGCGAGAAACCAAGAGCATGCTCACAGAGAACAGCTACCAATACCTCCACATATCCTAATATTGTTGCATTGACGTCATCAAATGATGGAAAATATGTAATAATAGTAACGGGAGAGGATAAAACAATCCGAGTCCTTCAGCACGACGACGGCCATCTGCAGCAAATATCTGAGAGGTACGCTTTCTAGCTTGTTGATTTTAAGGTTAGGGGCTTATTCATCTACAGGTCCATGCCAAAGAGGCCTTGCGCTGTTACTCTATCACCGTCAGGCTCTGCCATCATCTGCGCTGACAAATTTGGAGATGTCTATTCTCTTCCCCTCCTTATAGATTCACCTGAAGGACAGGACACCACGACAACACCCTTAATCGAAAATGAGAATTTATCCGAAAAACCCAAGCAATTTGTATCTTCCGCGAATGATCTTACAGTCCACTCTGCACGGAACCGCAGAGCACTCCAGAACCAGCTGAAGCAGAATCTAGCCAAGGCTGACAAGGCCGAAGCCAATTTTGGGCAACAGTTATTACTTGGCCATGTCTCAATGTTGACAGATATCGCACTAGTTGAGGAATCTGGACGCAATTATATTATTACTGCCGATAGGGATGAACATATACGTGTATCTCGAGGAATTCCACAATCGCATATAATCGAAGCCTATTGTCTGGGGCACAACGAGTTCGTGAGCAGGCTATGCCTTCCAAAATCTGTTCGCCGCCTCCTGATCTCGGGTGGAGGTGACGATGATTTATTTGTTTGGGATTGGCTTTCAGGGGATTTGCTCCAAAAGGTAAATATATCATCGCATGCCGAGGAGTTTAAATTACGCGGATCTTCTGGCGAAGGACATGGCATTGGGATTGGGCCCAATGATGACTCCCACTCGTCGAAGGTTATTGTTTCGGGCATAAAGCATCTGCTGCAAGGGCCAAACTGCGATTCTGGTAGTATTGTTGTAACGTGTGAAGGGTAAGTATCGCTTGCATGTAACTGACTTCGATGGCTTTTGTCTAATTGGTTGTAGTGTCCCAGCGCTGTTCTTCTTCGCATTGTCTCAGGCTGGCACCCTTTCGCATTATCAAACTTTGCCTCTGAACGGAAACCCTTTGGCTATGGCCACAAGCACACAAAACAATGCCTTGATTGTTTCAGTCGACCTGTTGCACTGTCCTAGTTCGGTGGCTCAACTCAGAGACGTGGAAACAATAGGGGTGGAGGATCCCTTGAAGGTCATCAAATTCGAAGGCAAGGATTGGAATGCGTTGACTACCCACTTTGGGAAGGTTGATATTACTGGTGCTGATCACCAAACAATGCCGGCGGCAAGTGTTGACTGGTGGAATGTGCTCTACAATCTGGGGAACTTGCGGAAGCGTGCAGGGTGGGAATAGGCAAAAGACACACAATTTCAATCTGTAGACTTTTAGATCAAGGTGCAATACCAAAGCTAATTGTTAACTGGTTCATGCCTACGAGTCTCCATGATTTGTCTATATCTCTAAACGCCTAATACAATGAAACGCAAAATCAATGCTGGAAAGCGAGGGGAATAACTTGCTAGCCAGTTAAAACCGCTGAGTTACATGACGAGCCGTATCCACGCCTAGAAGCGATCAGCGATTGCCTAAATGCAATATCCAGACCCCATCACAGTGTTCCCATAAAAGCAAGGCCTGTAGAACTCTAGGGGGAAGCATCATTGCTGTGATTCCCTGTCCCAGTCCTCCAAGTGGTATAGTTGTCGACTACTGAGATGCACATTGGACTCTTTCAGCACCTGCAGGGTGTCCGTCCTCATCATCGTCATCCATCATGCCATGGCCAGCAGCTCGTGCTTGCTGGCTTGCATCGACGTCCTCCAAGTCAACTGCCTCTGTCATAGTCTCTGCAGGTGGCAAGACCGGCTGGACTGTCGGCGGTAGAATAGCCTTGAGGGCATCGAATTCAGCGGGGTTGGTGGTCCAGTTCTTCTCAGGAAATTTGACGTCGAACTGAATGTAAAGATTGCCGAAGTCGTGGTGACGATGTGAAGGCATGCCCTGACCGCGTACCATTTTGACGGAACCTGTGCGATTAGTAAGATCCAACTACTCTGACATGGGAATCCGCTGTAAGCTTACCTGGGTTTATAACTTCTCCGGGCAAAATATCAACACTGAGCCATCTCTCGTCCAGATGCTCCACAAAGATGTTTCCGCCAGCTAGAGCTGTGACGAGATCGATTTCCGCAGAGTAAAATATATCGTCTTCCTTGCGTTGGAATCTCGCATGCGGCTTCTGCTCGATTTCAAACACAACATCTCCTGGTTGAACGCCCGGTGTTTGATCACCTTCGCCACGGAACTCAATCTTATGGCCGCTCTTAACACCTCTGTCAACATGAACGTGAAGAACTTTCCTTTCTACAACGGTCTTCTTGCCATTGCATTGCTTGCACTTGTCCTTCTCGCGAATGATTTCTCCCTCTCCATTACAATCAGGGCAGACGGTCTGGAATCGCTGTATCATAGGGCCCATCTGGCGCATCATAGTCTTCATGCCATGCCCGTCACAGCCAGTACACTTCTTGACAGCACCCTCCTTGCCGCCTCTGCCGTCGCACTTGGAGCAAATCACTGATTTCTGCAGAGCCAACTTCGACACTTTGCCTCGGTAAATATCCTCCAGAGATACTTTGTGAACGTGGTGGATGGTTCGAGCCTTCGGTGGCCCACGTTGACCCATTCCTCCTCCGAACATACCACCACCACCACCAAAGACAGAGCCGCCGCCGAAGAATTGAGAGAAGAGGTCCTCGGCGTTCATACCGCCCCCAGCGCCGCCACCTTCGAGACCCTCCTCTCCATATTGGTCATAGATTTGTCTCTTCTGGGGGTCAGAAAGTATCTCGTAGGCGTGGGAGAGATCTTTGAATTTATCGGCGGCATCCGGGTTGTGTGCATTCTTATCTGTACGGCAACGTTAGTTGTTGGAGGCTTTAGAGAAGTGACTTCGCCCTTTACCTGGATGGTGTTTTAAGGCGCCAACCTTATATGCCTTCTTCAGTTCCGCCTCTGTGCATGTTGGAGAGACCTAAAACAATGTTAGCAGTGGTTCCTGAGTCCAATGTGCAAGACTTGCATTAAGCAGATCGTAAAATTTAGTATCTTTCGCCATGTTTGTTTGGTGAGACTGTGGTCACAATAAGGTCGGATATATCGGGCAAAGGCGAGTATTGCAACGCAAACAGCGATGGCGGTATAGTCGATTGGTAGGAGCGGTCCAGGTGTGGTGTTCGGCACGCAAGGCTATGCTATGATCGTTGAACGTGCTGTTGCTTAATGTGCTTGATGCACAGCTTATCTTATTATGATGGGTCGATAAAACTTTTAATGACGCCCCGGGTTTGAATATGTGGCAGAAGGGCTTATTGAGCACTCAAAGATTTGGGGGTTTTGAAGAGGGGCCGTTGATGGTGGGGGGGGGGAGAGGATGAAGGTGAATAAAATGAATGTCGAGGCTGAAAAAGGCTCCGAGTGAAAAGGTGGAGGAGGCTAAGCGCAACTTGAGTTGGATTTCTTACTCAAAGACACTTTCCATGGTCGAAGCTAAGCCTAATGGAAATCCAGAGAATCGGATAGACTGTGTGGCGGTGCGGCGCGGTGGCGGGGCGGAAATCCTAGGCAAGGGGCGGAACATACGAGCGGAACATATCGGACCGACGGCGGGAATTTGATAAGGGGAGGGACAAAGGGAGGGGGAGCGGAGATGCTGGGCAAAGAAAGCAAAAGAGAGCAAGGGAAAGCAAGAGAAAGCAAACGACGATGAGGTTTGGGTTTGAAGAGCAATACTGTATATTAGCTACAATCTTCTTCTATCATATCGGACCAACGGCGGGAATTTGATGAGGGTGGGGACAAAGGGAGGAGGGAGAGGCTGGGCAAAGAAAGTAAAGAAAGCAACCACGATGAGATTTTGAAGAGCAATATTATATCAGCTACAATCTCCTATCTATCTCCGAATCCTCCAGTTAGAGTACTCCGCACTTCAGCAAATACTATCTGTGTTTTATGCTATCTCAATCACCTATCCCATATGCCCCATCTAGCATATGGGCCCCATCCAGCATTTGGACTGGGCTTTTCAAGGAGGCATTTGGTTAACAGCATCATACCCCTGTTGCATAATTTCACCCGATTGATTCGGTGGGAACAAGATATCAAACGCATCCTATGTAGCACAGAGTCAGCAAGAGTGAGCGGGTATGTTAACTGACCTCGGATGCTTACCCAGTCAATTTCTGGTACGGAATAGCCCTCCATCTTTGTATTCTGCATTTGAACAGGGTTGGCTTGACCTGGAGCACCCCCCGAGTCACTACTTCCCTCGGGACTCCCATAATTAGGAAGTGCCCAAAGAGCCTCGCCGTTGGAAACACCAGCAAAAACAACATCAGGCACAGCCACTTTGCCGATCAAAGATGGTTCTGTGCTCGCCACGTTCCCATGCTGTGCACTGATGGACGACGCGCCGGAATTTATATTCCTATCAACTCGCCGTGGAGGCCGTTGTCCAACGTGCTTAAGCATTGCTGGCGATGCACGCATTTTGCGGAACTGTTGATACACCGCAGTCTTTTCTTGTAGCTCGCAGAGAACTTTGCGAGATCTCACCTCCCGTGGCTCAGAAGGGTCGGTTTCGAAAACGTAGTCTAAGCAATGCCAAATACGGTCCAGGTTTTCACCATGGGAGAAGAAGTGACAATCCAAAAGAAGCAAAAACGCTGAATGGTATTGGTTAAACGCTCCTGCGTACCAAGCCCATGGACGCACATCCGGCACACTGTCGATCCACATGGCATTCTCGACAGTATTTGTTGCCGCGGCTATCAGCATTTGGCGTAGCCGTGGAGGCATCATGCTCTGGACAGAGTTGTGATAAGGGTGAAGTACCATGACAGTTAGGCGCCCCAGTAGAAGGGTTTTGACCATTTTTGCAAACCTTTGAAAGGGTACTCGCTCGTCGACGAGATGGTCGTATTTCTCAGCTAAGTGCCGCCGGAAAGCTTCGATTTTGCCAAGGAGGTTCGTTAATGTTGATTTGCGGGACTCGATGCGAGGCCTTTCACTCCAGATAAGTCTCATCATCTCATTGATTTCAAACCTCATCATCGTAAATGTTGCATCCGTCCACCGGTCTACACCAGCCACTGGCTTACCATTGGCGTGTAAATCCACATCATTAACGTTAATCGGCAACCTGGTGTCGAAGTCACCTTTACGTATCGATGGTCTTGGTCCTTGGGCTTCGCATGTTCTAATATCTAAGAAGCACAACTGATACCAGATAAGTCGCCGAACTTGAGTCTCGATGGGGTTTAGCCCATATGTCTCGCCGTCTCGGTGAAGGCCCATGCATTCAGCCATACGGATTGCCGCTCCGACTAAAACCGAGTGCGCTCGTGATGTTTCGGCACGGCACAGTGGGATCTGATGCTGTTAGAAAATGAGTCTAGGCACTGATATGCCCATTGACTCACAAGATACATAACAAATGCCTGCAAGGTTTCGACCTTCGTGGTGCGTAAAAAGTGAGACTTGCTGAGCGCTGTCTCTGTGCCCGACTTAAAGTTATCGATTAACCGGTCCTTGGGCACACCAAAATCCCTCAAAATAATCATTTCGCTCATACTGACCACTCCAGAAAACATTGCAGCAAACACAATCGCCTGCACCGAGGTAGGAGGTTCGATTCCAAGAGAAATATCTTCCCAAAAGCTCTCATATTCCTTCTCAAAACTAGGATAGTGGAGTAATTGTGCGACAGGGTGAACAACAGTAAAGTACTGTTTAACCAAGCGATCCGCTGCTAGCCGTGAAGGCAGGTAGTCAATGAGAGAAGAACCATTGTCAGTATGACCAAAAACGAATCCTGAAGCTGGCGCAATGTATGCTGGACTAGGCAGCAGGTATTGGTAGGTTTGGACGTCCGATGGAGTAGTACTAGTGTTGTCTGGCGAGAGAGCCGCCTTCTCCGCCGTATCATACAAGGAATACTCCAGTTCTTGAGCGAGGCGCGGTCGAAAGAAGCCTCCAATTCTCTCTGTAATTCTCATCCTGCCTATTTGAATACCAAGATCAAGGAGATCGTCATCGGCATCATCTTCGTACACGGCGTCCACAACAGCGAGTGGAGTTGGCTCTAGATCCTTCTCATCTTCCGCTTGCGGCAAGTCTTCACCCTTAATGTCTGCTGGATTGCTTTTAATATGTGGCAAAGTAGTACCTGACGCTGTTTGCTGGGCTCCCTTCCCAAGTAAACGCTCCAAGGATCCTACTTTGTCCTTAATTTCTGTTAATTTTAGCTGACTGGCTTGGTCGAGTGCAGGAGCCAAAAATATGCAGTCTCGGTGGCCTTTGGTACAGTTCACGCACGGGTGGGTTTTGTCACATTTGAGCTTCCTTCGGCGGCATTCCAAACAAGATGTAATCATGCGGTTCCGCCGCCTGACACGAGTTTCCGGGAGAACAGCAGCTACAGGGCTATGGCTAGGGCCACCTGTAGAATTAGAGTTAGAACCAAGCGCCTGGGGCCTTGTTGTTTCGTCCGCAGGAGAGGAATGGCCTGCTAGCTGGTTCTCAGATAAAACATTTTGCCACGGAGGATATGGATCCATATCCTGGATGAGAATGTGAATGGCTTAATCGTTGGAATAAACGAAACGAGATGAGCGCATTGAAGGGTACCAAAGAGGTATGGTGCATGAACACGCTAACAAGCTGATGCTGGCATTTGCTTGGTTGAAATAGAGCTGGTTTCGTATCAAAACCCTGAAATAAGGCTCCGTGCGAAAATAAAATTTGGTTCGTTGATATTGAATTGGGATAATACAAAACAGGCGTTGTTACGCCCGTAAGCATTACAGAAACGAGGCGTTGCAATTCACGAACATTAGTCAGCAGCCAATAAGGAACAGCCAAAATTTAAACTTGGCAATGGTAATACAGTATTTATAACATTCGAGATCCCCCGATAAACATTATTCGTATGTGTCTGGTCCCAAATCAATACGGCCTGAGGCTACATTTAGGAGGAACTCCAAAGTTTAGAGGTAAAAAGCGCTTCTTAAAGACTAGTTCGCATTGTGCCCGTAGTGGGCAAGGCATCATTCGTCTTCCATCGGACGGACTCTGGTTTTAGACCTTTCCAACGCTACCTTCAACCTATCGGTAACCTCCTTTTTATTTGAGAAGGAGCATTTGATAGTTGATTTATCTTCTTCTGTGAACCCCTGAAGTTTCTTTCGTGGCGGTGTTGACTGATTTTGCGACCTTGTAGACGATGACAACGACATGTGTAGGGCGCGGGGCCCTCTTTGAGTGCCGTCTGGCGTGAACGGACGTGCAGATTTGGTGAAAGCCGTGGTATGGCGCTTTGCGGGCTTCGTTGGGCTCGCGAATGGTGAGCCCTCGGGACTATTACGGTCATTGCTGGTAACTGAGCTGAATCGCAACCTGCGCATTTGGTTTTCGATGACATCCACATCACCACTACGTTTCTCTGCCATCGCTGTCATCTTCACAATCGTCCTCATTACGGCCTCCGTAGTTGGACCTGGACCTGATTTCCCACCAGAGCCAGTGAAGGATGATATATTAGCTCTAAGCAGAATGAGTTCCTCTTCGGCGTCTCCAAGGAGCTTCTGGAAATTCGCCAAATCTTTCCGAAGGTCGTGTTGCTGTGCGATTTGCTCAGCTGTCAGTGGCTGAGACTTATTGATGTTTGAGTGATCTTGATCACGACTCGAAGTGATAACTATTAAAGCGTCCTCGGTGCGGGTTCGTAGCTTAACTAATTCCTTGACGAAATTGGAACAAAGTTGGAGCTTGTTCTCAACATCCTTAATACAGCCTTGTTGAAGCTCCTTGGACAAATCTTTCTCAATGATGCTAGATAGATTTTCAATTTCTCCGAGGCACCACGTCTCATCTCCCTCCAAGTCAGCTCTTTCTCGACCAGCGTCTTTGTAGTGCTCAGTATGCCCCTTGGTAAAACTTTTCACTGTGTGTGAGTTTACACCCAGTGTATCTATCATGGAATTAATATCACGGTAGACAGCTTCAACTTGGAACGGTATGCTGTCCTTATCTGCGCCGCCAACGTAGTCCTGATGCGCAACAAACTCATCAAGCCTCGTTGTGCCCTCAACGTCTCTGCTGAGAAAGTCCTGCATCCTGTCATCTTCGATGTCCACCAAGGCTTGAGATTCTTCAGCTTCTTTCTTCTTGGACGCTTCTGTGCGCCGTCTCGCTTCTTCTTCTCCAAATTCGCCGGCGTTCCCAAAGGCATTGCTAGAGATGGGCGCCGCATGGGCACCCAAAAGTTTTGATGCTGCAATAGGGGCACTGACTGATCGAGACGCGTCTGGACGACCAAGGAGACGGGTTGGGACAGACGAACGAATGGGGCTTGGCGACCGTGGACTTCCTGGCTTGGGTGGCGCCAAAACAGGAGTAATGCGGTTTCCAATTTCTCCAAAAAGTGACCTAGAAGGTGGTTGATGGCCACCCAGAGGGCCGGTGGCAAATGGCGCGTTTCCACGATTTGTATAATTGGGCCTGTCGAAAGAACCTTCGGGGGTTAGGCCTGGTGTATTGCCACCGGCGTCGGTAATTTCGTTCGCACTGTCTTCGCCACTCTTTTCCCCATCGTCACTATAGCTTTGATCCCCGACATCAGAATAATCAGAACTAGGGCCCTCTCCTGGGCTAAATGGTACATGAAGCGGGGGGGGCAGATCTGCTTGGAACGACAAGCTTTTGCTTTGTTGGGGTTTGTCCACATTGAGTGTCTGAGTAGCAGGCGGCTTTGACACGTTGATGAAGTCAGGTGGTAGAGGTGCGTCAAGTTGACCTTTGGCAGGCGCATGGGCATCGCCGATCTGCTGGCTCTCTTGGGGAGCAATAACAGAAGGGCGTTCTGCCCTGGCCGGTATATTTGGGCTAATATTGTCACTCGATTGTAACCTTGGCTTCCTATCTGCATCTTGCGACGCACTTTGAATAGATGCAGAAACAGGTGCGGATTCCTTAGTATGTCTGGTAGTGTCTTTCGATTCTGTAGTTCCGACTGGAGTCCCGAAGCTAAAGCCAGTCGAGCTTGGGATCTGCGAACTTGGTGCCGTATCGTTCGTCGATTTAGGCGCTAACTCCCCTAGACCAATAGCTTTTGGTTGTGCCGTCGGAAATTGAAATTTAGGGGCGGCTATGGCGGATCCAGTCCCTAGAAGTTGGCCTCGGCCTTGCTCTGTTGTACTAATTGGTTCCGTAACAGTGTCTTTTGGAACAACGGTGGGCTCCTGCCCCAGATCAGTGGTATCGTCCATAGTTGCTTCCGGGCTGGAAATGATAGGTGATGCCTGGGCCTCTCCCAGAGCCTTTCCGAACCCACCACCAAAGAACGAACCGCTTCCAGCTTTCTCAGTCCCTTGGCTATCATCCTTGCGAGAACTATCAGGTTTGAAGGTTGACCCTAAAGTGAAACCCTGGGAACCAAAAGCGCTTCCAAGCGGCGCAGCTGCAGATCCACCATTATAACCGAAGCTGGAGGTGCTATCAGCAGTCTTCGGCGACAATGAGAAGCTTGTAGAATCCGACTTAGTTGCGAATATATTCCCTTGCTCTTTCTGTGATGTGCCCACAGCCGCGAACCCGCCATTGCTGGCGAATGATGCAAAACCGCCAGTAGCAGAAGTAACTGAACTGGCACCTGACCCAAATACAGAACCAGATGGCTTTGCATTACCCAAGCCTGGAGTTCCCGCCACTCCGAGACCTGAAGGCTGACCAAACGTGGTAGCTGGCGCTCCTGATCCTGCCGCGCTCCACGGCGAAGGTCGGCTGCCTGGAAGTGCAGAATTACCAAAAGCAACACCCCCCGCAGCCGGTGATGCCGCATTCCCAAAGGTAGGGGTGCCAAATTTTGGGCCACTAAAAGCTGGTGTGGCTGGCGTGCCAAAGGAAGGTGCTCCAAAGGCAGCACCAGTTGTAGCTACCGGGCCAGAAGATGCGTTTGGCCAACCCGAGGGCTTATTAGGCTGACCCCCGAATGTAGCCCCACTGCCAAAAGAGGAAGCAGGTTTGTTTGTGGTGCCAAATGCACTTCCTACATTTGATGGGGAACCAAATGTCTGATTAAAAGCTGGTACGGAGGGTACATTTTGGCCGGATGAGAGAGGTTGCATGGCACCACCGGGTTGGGATGCGGCTGCTGCAACCAAACCAGGATATGAAGTTCCTTGACGAACAGATTCAGAATATACGACCCACCACGAAGCCAAAACTCCTTCGTTGTTCAAGACGAGCAAAGCTGGTAAAGGCGTTCGAGACTCGTCCATTTCATCACTTGGGATGGGCCTGGGAACACTCTCTCTAGAAGATAAATCTAGAATCGCACCTATGGGCGATGTGTCTTCCATTGCCTCGTTTACTGGCAACTGTGCTCGCCGAGAATCATCTGACATCTCAGTCATAGTGAAGACATCAGTTACCTTATCCGCGGGCTTGTCTGAAACTAAAGGAACCGCAGATCTTGTGAAGAGCCCGATATCCGTAGACGCGGTGGATGACACAATGATAAGGTCTCTGAGGTTCGGAGGGAAGTCTCTAAGGCGTAGTAAGAAATGATAAGGCGGGCTGCGGTTCAAACCAAAGTTTGGGGCTGGATCGGCCAATTTCTGAAAAATATGCTCCGTTGACTTTGGTAGCCGAGTCACAAGGTGGAATAGAGAAGTGGGCGCATTGTTGCTGTCAATATTCGACGGATTATGGACCATCATGAAGACGTCATTTTCTAGCCATGTGATTGAAGAGACTGCCAGTAGGATTAGAATCATGCGCTCCAAAGGATTCGATTAGTGCATACCGTGATAGCCGGGGTCAACATCTGGTGGCCTAGGAATTTGTGCTTTGGCCACACCTTCGGGAGTCATTTGAAAAGCCGAACCGTCAATAAGGCCGGCGACCAGTTGCTTGCCTTTGGCGCTCCAGGAAATGCAGCTTACACCTTCCTTAAGGATCTGGCCAGTAGCGCCGGATATAAAATTCCTTTCCTTCAAATTGGCTACCATGAGTTTGCCGTCCATGGTAACGATGGCCAGGAGTTCACCCTTTTCGGGTGTTGGGTTTGGAACTGCCGCTCGAAGGGGGGCCGAGTTTGTAGACATTTCAAAAGAGGACGTTTGGGACCCATTCATAAGATTTTGGACCTCGTATACAGCCAGGCCTCCTCCCACCTCAGCGGACAAAATCAGATACGTTTCGTCGGCTGTAAAGGTCACCTGGGAGAGCCTCATGGGCATCGGGAGTGTTAACTGTGCCTGAAATGGGCGAGTGTGGCTTTCGCCTATCCGTGGTCCTTCGTATGCTTTTCGTATCGACTCCGTCGTCGCTAGGATAACACAATCTGGTCCTGCAGCGGCCACAAGCCCTCTTTTCGGAGCGACGCTCATGAGGGATGAGGTAGAGGGAGGCAGGTTCGCGGCCGGCCATGGCGACGGAAGTAGCTGCAATTTGGCCTCCCCAGCAATAGCTAAGAAGCCCAATGCCTATATCGTCAGCATATTTACGAATCAAAATGACGAGTGCATCCTTTTGTCTCGGCGTACCTCTGTCTGAATATCTAGCAGATCGGGGCCAGTTTGGGCCTGCCCCGAGCTAGAAGCGGTCTGGCTGGCATTTCCAAAGCTGAAAGCCATGGTTCGCGCAGATTGCAAAGTAGAACAGAAGTTATTCTATTCCGTACTTGTATAGCGGTTGCTTAACGGCAAATCGAGCATTTGGTCGCGATGTGGCGCGTATTCAAAGTGCTTCAACGAAAGTCATGGGCCTTTCAAGAATGGTGTGTGTATTTCAGGTTGCGACGCGCCGAACAACGTACAGAGATTTGCTGGGAACGGAACCTCATGGGAATTAAGTGTAGGAAGCCTGTGGTTGGTGTGATGTATTTGGCCACGCTGAATGCGAAGTGATTTCTTGATTCGCGGTTGGTCTTACTATCAGTAAACCATAAATATATTTTCCACGTGACTAGCTGTTTCGTGGAGCTGTCGCGTCAAGCTACATGACCTAAGCCAGAATGGGTGAATAGACCAAGGCTACAGCTCACCTCGTCAGCTTCATGACCTAGACAACTTTCATTCCAACCCCAACATACTGCTTTTCAGAGGACTACAACATTTGACACTCGACCAAGGCCTTATATCTGCCTTTTATATTCCATCAGAGCGTTATTCATACACAAGAAGACTCCACGGAGCTTCGTTTGTCACGATGCCTGGATTCGACTTCTCAAACCACACGCGCAATGCTGCCCTGCATGCAAGAGGAGTGCCGCTGCCGAAAGCAACCAGTACGGGGACCACGATTGTGGGATGCATCTTTGAAGGAGGCGTTGTTGTAAGTCGAGCCCTTCGGACTGAAGTCCTACGACCGATCCTTTGGACATTTTCAGGCCGTTGAAGACCACCCCTTCACTTGCTAACAAGAACCTTCATCAGATTGCAGCCGATACACGAGCAACATCCGGCCCCATAGTTGCGGATAAGGTACGGGCAAACCTGGGCGGTGATGCCAATCTCACAATAGTATCTGACACCCAATCCAGAATTGCGAAAAACTCCATTACATCGCGCCTCAAATCTGGTGCGCCGGTGCCGGTACGGCAGCTGATACTGAATTTACTACGTCACTTATCTCTTCTCAACTCGAGCTGCACTCTCTGTCGACCGGCCGCAAGCCTCGCGTTGTTACATGCATGACAATGCTGAAGCAACACTTGTTCCAGTACCAGGGTCACATTGGAGCATACTTGGTTGTGGCTGGCGTTGACCCAACTGGTGTCGGTCTGTACACTGTCCATGCACATGGTAGCACAGACAAGCTACCCTACGTGACCATGGGCAGTGGGTCATTGGCGGCTATGTCTGTATTCGAGACGCAGTGGAAGTCAAAGTTAACCGAGGAGGAAGCGATCGAGCTTGCATCAAATGCCATTCAAGCCGGTATTTTCAACGATTTGGGCTCTGGATCCAATGTTGATGTGGCCATCATTAAGAAGGATATGACGACGCTCAAGAGAGGTTACATCAAGCCGAACCAGCGTAGTAAAAAGCAAAAGAGCTATGTCTTCAAGCGTGGCACGACTGCAGTGCTTAATGAAAAGATCACCACCAAGGAGGATATCAGCAGATATGTCACTGTCCATGAACTGGAGAGCACCGATTCTGCTGTTGCGGAGAAGATGGATTTGGACACGTAAGGTCGTGGATATCACCAAATGTATTAATATGAGAGGGACACGGGAGACTAGGCGTATGTGTTCTACTGGATCCAAGGCATGTAGCGCCTGAATAGGTGTTTTGCTTCAATCTTTTTCGGCATGGAATTAGTGATGCATTGATTGCTTCGTAACTCGATTACTAGTCGTAACAAGGAGCTATGCACAATGCAGCAAACATATCCAATCTTGAATATTGCCGAGTATACCCCTATTTGATCATACCATCGTTATTCTAAATTTGAAGGATCATCGACGTCTTGCTGCGCCTGTTGCTGCCCCATCACCACGGTCAGCTAAGGTAACAACCTCTCCAATACCAGCTGCGTCTTGTTCTTCCTCCATCGCTGTGATCTCCTCCCTGCTATCCCACCATTTCTCTTCAGACATCTCAAATGCTTTGGTCTTGATCTCCTTAGCGGAGTACCCTTCTATTTGCAAGCCACGCTTCGCCAGACTTTCCATGAGCAATTCTTGCCATTCAATCGACGTCCTCACGAAGAATTCGCGTCGGGACTCAAATGGTCGTGGATGGGGCCGTGAGTCATCCACAACTGGAGCGTTGGCTTCTGTTTCTTCGTCGACTGATGGCTCTATGGATGGAGAATTTGTGTCATCATCGCCTGTAGTAATCTTATTGTTTTTCCGTTTCGATTCCTCCTGGAATGGCTTGTGTTCCTCGGCTGTGGTATCTGCGTACTCGTCTGCAGATTCGCCGTCCTCGTCGTCCTCGTCCTCGTCGCTTCCATATTCATCCTCACTACTATCTCCATCCTCACTTCCTTGCCAGTTCTCCGGTTCACGTCGAAATATCTCCTTAACGCCATCTAATTTTCCGAGGTCGACTGCGTACATCTCATCGAAGGTATATTCACGGTCTCCTTTCTCAAAGGTGCCACCGTAAATGTACAGCACGTCATTCTGAACCGCAAGCTGGGCGTTGAACCTTGGATGTGGAAACTCCGAGGCGTTTTCTTTCACACATTTCTCAGGTCCTTCTTTTTCTTCGATGGGCGGGTTCCATTCCTTGTCATCTGCATCCTCATATGGTTTTCCAGCCTCGATCGCTGCTAGATTTCGTAAGAGCTCCTCTTCATTCGCCTGGCCCCTGCCTCGCCTTGTTCCGCGGTCTGCTGCCTTGGCCTTCTTCGCAGCGCGCGGTTTACGTAACGTAAGAGGGAAGTAGCGGTTCCGTTGAATGTTCCAAGCATATAAAGTATTGAAGAACTCGCTATCAATACCTTCTTCGCTCTCCTCCACATCGTGCACACCGCCAAACGTAATACCTCGGCCTTGGTGGAACGCCATTGTCGCCCCGGCCCGGGGAGGATTCGGCGTATTTGCAGGCTTCTTTCGTCGTTCCCATCGTACACTGGGAGGTGTATTTGGAGCACTACCAGCAGCAGGAGGGACAAGGCGCAAAAGCCATGAATCGGTGTGGACTAGCGGTTTCAGGACATTTCGTTGGACCTGGCCGCCTCCTTTGGTCTGTTTCCCTGTAACTGTGGCCTTGACCCTGGAGTATCCACCATAGAGGACTGCACCATTCTCATGCGGCAGGAAGCTGAACGACGATCGTGCGTCAGGTTTCTGAGAGGCTGGTGGCAACACCGGATTGTGCCAAGTAAAGCTTTGGGTATCATAAAGCCAGAGATCAGCTAGATACTTGGTTTGCTGAGACGTATCCTGGAAGCCTCCGAACAAAATGATATAGTTCTTGTAAAACGTCATACGATGTCCGCTTCTTGCTGGTGGACCTTTACCCTTTGGCGACTCCAGCCTCGTCCATTCACGAGTAGACGGTTCCAGCCTGTAAAAATCATTATAGTGGTAGAACGTCGCTTGCTTTGGGGAGGAGAATTCTCCGCCAAATAGATAAACCCCACCAGCATTGCCGCCTCGACACCACGCATGGCCCGATCTAGGAAGAGGGGTGTTCAGAGATGTCACAAGCCGCCACTCGTCTCGATCAGTGAGATATACATGAAGATCGTTGAAAAACGTAGCTAAGGCACCATTGAAATATTCGCCGCCGAACAGAAATAGTTCATTAGTATTCGCCGGCGATGGAATGATGGTAGCGGCAGCCCGCGGTCTGGGCGGTTCACAAGCTGTCTCGGAGACCTTGTGAAATTGCTCTTGTTGCCTGGCGTACTCAGCGAGCACAGCGTCCAAATCTACATCCTCGGCATCACTCTCATTGGCCTTGGCGTTCTTCGCCTTTTCTTTCTTCTGGCCCTTCTTAACCTGCTTCTTCTTTTTCTCCTCTAACTTGGCTTTCTTTCCGTCAGATTTTGACTTCTTGTCCTTAGCCATGCTTCCAAAAAAAATTGATTATTTACCGCCCACGGTGTCTCAGCCTCAAGTTCGTTGTGAGGCTAATATTGCGTTAGGGCTTTTGACGTGGGGTGGAACGTTGTCAAATCCTTCAAGGTTAAGCGTTAGAATATGTGGACTAGTAGTCCGACTGTGCAGGGGTCGAAGACGGATGGACAACGGAAGAAAAAAAGTCCCCAAAGTCCCACACGGGTAACTTTAATGGACTGGACTACTCGTATGCTGGCCATCTAACTCCAGGTAAGATATTGTAGAGTACCGTGGAGGGACTATGAGTTGTACAGTAGTACAATGCAGTAAATAATAATAATAATATAATAAGTAGTGATACTCCTCTACGAGTGCTGATAAAGATAAAAGCTGTGGGTTACCATACCAACCTTTTATTCCAAACATCACAAACCAGACCAAAGGGTCGCCCCGCCAAATCCCCGCGTTTTGAACAGTTGTACTCTTCTTCAACACCAAATCCAAATACCCACCTCCAGTTTCTGTCCGTATTAAACCTGGCATTATCTCAACGGTCACCATAAACCTAATAAGGTTACTATAACAAGACTGATATAACTTCTTTTTGGTCCCTCAATATTAACACACGCTGCACTTCGTGCCCAAGAGTAGCTTGCAACCAAACATAAACATGGCTGCCAGACTTATCGAGAGCAGATCTCATATTGTTCCAGGTGGGCTCTCCACACTATAGTAGTCAAACTATCTTCCTTATCCAATAAACTAATAGTATCCCAGGCAAGCTGAAAATAACGGAACTGTTTTTCGATGTTCCCCTGAACTACTCGAGCAGCTCTTCCGAGACTTTGCGTTTATTCGGGAGAAGTGTTACCAAACATGAACCAACAATTGCTGCTTTGAGTGAGGAAGAACTTCGCAAGAAGTCGCAAAAACCATGGTTTGTCTATCTTCAGGGCGGTCCCGGCTTTGGCTGCAGCGCCCCTCAATCGATGGCGGTGACGAATCTTGTCCTCGAGCAAGGCTATCAGATGCTTTATCTGGACCAGCGGGGCACTGGGCTTAGTTCCACCATCACTGCTGCCACCCTCGCCACAAAGGGAGACCCGCAACAACAAGCAGACTATCTGAAGGTCTTCAGAGCTGATAGCATCGTTCAAGATTGTGAGGCAATCCGCAAGAACCTCACTGCTGATTATCCCCCTGAGCTCAAAAAATGGTCTATCTTTGGCCAGAGTTTTGGTGGGTTCTGTGCTGTTACCTATCTTTCACGGTTTCCACAAGGACTGAGGGAGGTTTTTACTTCCGGTGGTATCCCACCCGTTGGAAAATCGCCAGAAGAAGTCTACAACGCAACTTTCGGTCAGGTTATCAAGCGAAACCAAGCATATTATCAAAAATTTCCAGATGATATTGAGGCCGTGCACGACTTGGCAATATATATTAAGTCTCAGAATGGGCTAAGCCTACCAGGGGGAGGCACCTTAACTGTTCGAAGATTCTTAATGCTTGGAATGCTCCTCGGCGGCCATGGCGGTGTGGACACGCTCCATAGCATCATTATGCGCATGCGTTCGGATCTTTTACAATTCACCTTATTTACTCGCCCGACTCTATCAATCGTCGAGGGCCTCGTTGGATTCGATGACAACATTATCTATGCTATTCTTCACGAGTCAATCTATTGCGAAGACCGTGCCTCAGACTGGGCCGCTTATCGTGTGGGACAGTCTTTCGCTGAGTATCACTGGATCTCCTCCGCACCGTCAAGCCCCGCGACAGTGCGCCAAAATCCACTCCATTTCTCGGGCGAGATGATTTATCCCTTCACATTTGAGACATACCCAGAGCTTGCGAAGCTGAAGGATGTTGCGCAGCTCATCGCCGATTATGATGGATGGCCAGTTTTATACGATGATTGGCAGTTGGCTCGAAATGAGGTACCGGTTTATGCAGCGACGTTTGTCAATGACATGTACGTCGATTTCGGGCTTGTTCAAGAAACAGTAGCGAAGATCAAGAACTGCAAGCAGTTTGTTACAAACGCCATGTACCACGATGCTATAAGAAGCAAGCCCGAGGAGGTGGTGAAGGCTTTGTTTGCACTAAGAAACGACCAAATAGATTAGAGACACTCATCATTGCTGATGCTATATAAGAGACTCATCATTGTTGATGCTATATAAGAATCTGAACTGGATTCTTATACCTGGGCAACTGTAATACCGAATGCATATTGAGGCATTCAGCTAACCAAATCTTTGCCAAAATCAATCAATCGCAAACGTCTCGCATCCTTCGGATGAAACTGTGCCACCCTAGACCTGACCAAAAATCTTGCTGCCGCACTTTCTCTATCCAGTTCCACGTACCCACCATTCATCCCGCCATCTGCCTCCACTAGGTTATTCAACAGTAGCTCTGTGAGCTCTCGCATCTCCGTCGCCGCCGCCGTCGTCTCATTCCATGGTTCCTGGGCTCGTCGTTCTCGTTCCGGCTGCTGCTTCCAGATCTCGTCAATTCGCTGCTGGCGTCCAGCTTCACTCAGCGGACCCTTCGGCTTTCTGGCCTTTCCCTGCGCGTTGAAACCAGCCTCTAGGTTTGTTTCGTCGACGTTGAGCAATTCGCCTACAACAGGACCACCTAGCTCCTCGGCCGCAAGCATTAAGGCCAGGTGATCGTCGATGAATTCGTTGAACGACTTAACGAGTCTAACCGTGTCCATGTCGTAGCGGGCCTTCTTATTTTTTAGGCCTCGCATCATGTCCTTCGCTACCTGAGCCGTCGGTTTCTGCACGTGTTTCTCTATTGCACCTTCGAGGGCAGATATACGGGTTTCAAGGGCATTCTCGATAAGCCTTCCATCCTCTAAATCAGCTGCCTCTTTTTGCAGCAACTGCTCCACGTGAGAAAGGTCATTCTTGGTGATGATTAGAGCTGATTTTGCCTCGCTGGTTGTGCCATGTGTTGTCCGGAGCGCAAGGAGTGATGGCAGTGGTGAATCAGGAGGCGGGGTATATGGTTCTACGGGAGTAAGGGCCTCAAATGCAGATTTGATCTGGACGATCTGAAGCAACTGAATGTCTTTGTTGCTGTCGGGTTTTTCTTGGATTGGTTTCCCAGCGGCACGAAGCTACCATACGTCAATGCCACGAAATACCCCTGCAGAATTGACACCGAGATACCTTTTTCAGCGCTTCTTCTTGTTCCTTCACCTTCCTCTGGAGGTCCTTCAGAGTCCGATCCAATCGCGCTACATGGGCGCTGGTTGTGCGAGAGTTGGATATGCTCTCCATTTTGCTCATATGTGGACTTTGCTGTGCATAAAAGCCACCAAGGCACACATGAAGCGCGTTGTAACGCGTCTCACCAGGTTCAAGAACAGTGCCACAAAAATAAGGCAAAATAATTATGATAAAATTCGATGTTTGTTCACGTGACACATTTCCACCACAACTACATCCACTATTGTACGTACAAAGTGAAGTATTATAGCGTATATACACTAGGAGCCTACTTAGTTCGGACATGTTTAGAACACCTTGATCATGCCAGTATAGAGATGATTGAGTAAAATGCTGGCATCAATTCTCAGCTATGTGCATACAGTCCCCCTTTTAGACTTTTGGGAGGTGCTATAAAACTACTTGGAGCCACCTTCATGGCCTGCCTGGTGTGGATCAACTTTTCCATGGGCAAATTCTATATCGCATGTCAGTTAAGTTTGAATTGATGCAGATGGTTATGAAAAACGCACCGTGTGTGCCAACACGCTTATCTTTGCTTCCATCTGCCTTCAATCCACCATGCTCGACCGGTTTATACTTTCCACTGGTGCTAGAAACGTCGCCGTTGCCAGCAGCACCAGTGGTACCAGCGTGGCCCCCAACCTGGCCAGCCTGGTGAGGATCTACTTTCCCATGCGCAAATTCTAGCCACAATCAGCAAACAGCTTGTGGGAGACAATAGGCACGGTAGTATGCATTGACGGAAGGGGTAGTCCAAAATGCTCACGTCCTGTATTCATTCTCTTATCAGGAGTGCCATCCTCCTTCAGACCGTCATGATGGCTTGGCCGATACGTCGTATCACTGGTATTCATTCTCTTATCAGGAATTCCATCCTCCTTAAAACCATGATGATTGCTTGGCCTATATGTTCCACTTGTGGATGCCATAGTTGCAGTTGCCTTTAAGTATACTGCCTTGTATATCACAGCGTTGTATGATAACTCTCAGAGAAAAAGTGGTAATTACAGACATTATCATACAAAATATATATCACGAAGGCAAATATCATTCCTAATGAGATCACTGCTTGAACTATTAGAGACCTTATCAGCGTCATTATGATGCCAAAGTGATTTATGAGGCTCTGTATCACGTGACTATATATACTTCTGTTTGTGGACTAGCTCCTTGTTGGAGAGGTTCCCTTCTGGCCCAGCTTCTCGACACCACGCGTATTATCTGCATCTGCACTCGCGCGCAATTCCACTTCTCCCATCTTTTCCACCCTCTTCCGGCATCTTGACCTTCGTTGCCATCGCCAATTAACGGCAACATATCCTTGGGCGTCACCCTAATCTAACGACTATTTTCGTCAATCGCAACTTTCGGTCCGGTCATCTCAGCATTGGAGGATCTAGAGGTTTGACTTTGGGTCTCTCAATCTGCTTTCTTCACAAAGTACCTGAAACCACCGTTCATCCATCACTCCACCTTCACCTTCACCTGCTCTCCGCCTTCACAGATCCCATCACACACAAGCCTACAGATCCGTCACGGAACCTGGCAGCTTTTTATCATCGCACCCCCTTGTCAACAGATTCCGTCCAAGCACACGCTCTCTCCCCCCACTCGAGCACCAGCACCAGCACCAGCACGTTTCCTTTCGAGCATCCCCACGGTGTACATAATTCGATCAATACAAGACTAATTATTTCCGACCTCCCTTCCGACCGCATCCTGAGCTATTCAAAGATTAACAAGTAGCGAAATCGATCAATATGTCTGCCTCACCACCCACCCCCATCCAGTCAGCCAAGCGCCCATTGGAAGATCCATCTTCCCCATCTGGCCCCACTGATCAACCAGATGCCAAACGTCCGGCCCTTGACAAAGTTACGAAGGAAGAAATCGATGAGACAGCGGGACAAAAGGCCTTGGGTGATGAATCGGGCGATGCTAAGGTTGAAGGTGGTGACTCAACCAATGGCGTTCAAACCGAATCTAAAGATACACAAGGCGACGTTGTTGTAGACGATGCGCCAGATGCTACTCGTACTGTTGAAGGTTCTATCCCATCTACAGGAGATCAAAATTCATCGGGAAATGCACTCCAACACGATGAAAGTTCTTGGATCCACATACGCGCCGTTATATCAAGTGCAGAGGCCGCAACTGTCATAGGTAAAGGAGGAGAGAATGTGACACTTATTCGCAAGATGTCTGGCGCCAAATGTACCGTCAGTGACTACCAAAAAGGCGCCGTGGAGAGAATCCTCACTGTTAGTGGGGTGGTTGATGCGGCAGCAAAGGTATGTTCTCACCCTCCACCAAACTGTTACACTTCTGACTTAGTATTGTTAGGCATTTGGCTTGATTATTCGCACCTTGAATGGCGAGCCACTTGATCAGCCATCAACTCCACAGTCAAGAACATACCCGCTTCGTCTTCTTGTTCCGCATGTTCTCATCGGATCAATTATTGGGAAGGGTGGCGTCCGAATTAGAGAAATCCAAGAGCAGTCAGGGGCACGACTCAATGCCTCGGATGCATGCCTACCTCTTTCGACTGAACGCTCCGTCGTCGTCCTTGGCGTTGCCGATGCCGTTCATATCGCGACTTATTATGTAGCCAGCACTCTTTTGGAGCAACTGACTGAACGCTTCGGAGGGCCGACAGCTTCAGCTTACGCCACTCGTAGCGGAGGTCCAGCGGGAGTAATTCCTGGTGGGATGCAAGTTGTACCTTACGTTCCACAACCTGCTGGGGGCAACTATGGCCATCCGGATAACGTCCGCCACAATGACATCCGATCTCGCCAAACACCAGCAGCTCAGTACGGACAGCCTTACGTTCAAGGGCCAGGCCCCCAGCAGGCCGGCGCATCGATGCACTACGGTGGTTCCCCCGCTGCTGGATATGGCGGTGTAGCACCACAGCAACCACAGCAAGCAGGCCATGGAGGCCCAGCTTCTCACGCCGGGCCGCCAGCTCAGCCAATGCAGGGCGTTGTCCCAGGTCAGCCCTTGACGCAGCAAATCTATATCCCTAATGATATGGTTGGAGCTATCATTGGCAAGGGTGGCGCTAAGATTAACGAAATACGCCAACTCAGTGGAAGTGTCATCAAAATTAACGAGCCTCAAGATAACAGCAACGAGAGGCTTGTCACGATCACGGGTACTGCGGAATGCAACCAGATGGCACTGTATATGCTCTACTCCAGACTAGGTAAGGAATACCCTCCGTTCCGTTGACTGCTATAGAAACTAACATGATAACAGAGAGCGAAAAACACCGTATTTGAGATGTTTTTTAAAAATAGGGATAGGGGAGTGGAAACATTGCTTTATTGTTTGTTTGGCGCTTTCAATCATGGGGATAGCATATTATCAGGCGAAATGAGAGTCTTTATTGAAGTGGATGGTAGAGCTTGAGTTTTGCGATTTGTGTCAAAAGACCCTGGGCAGAATGGGATATGTTCGAAAAAGTTGAAATCGCGTGACCCGCCTGACTGCTTTAAAACGTGACATGTAAACCGCTATTGGAGGAATAGATATGGGCGTTTTCTACAAGCACCAGAGACTGCTGCTGCCTATTCAGAAGACGTACCCGTCCAAACTATATGTTAGCACCTGAGAGCCTATCTTTGTTGTTGGTTCAGTTGGCTCCCTGATAAGCGAGTGCTGATATAAGGTACCCGCATGTTTGCCTCCCGACATCAACACATCAGCCTTGTAGCTCTTTCGTGGCCCAGCTTCGAAGCAACTATCGAGCATGCATTACTGTTAAAGTAATAGCCCTCGTGGCCATTGCTGCAGTTGTTCATTACCATGCCTCTCGGTATCGAGCGCATTAACGCTCGTCGCCTGCAGCCCAATGAACACATCAACTTTATAAAGCCACTGGATGGCCCAGATAAGGAATTTTCCGAGGACTTTCTCCAGCGCATCGCTGCGAGTTGCAAACCTATAATGCGGTCTAATCATCTTGCCGTAATGTCTCTCGAAGAGCATAAATGCAACCCGGAGTTTCTTGGGCGGAATTTCAACGCTGGTGAGGTTATACAGCTTGTCCTGAAGGCACCATCAGGGCACTGGCTACCGTTCAAGTTTGTACAAATGGTCATGATGCATGAGCTCGCACATTGCAAGCAAATGAACCATTCCAAAGCGTTTTGGAAAGTAAAAGATCAATACTCGACTGAGCTAAAGGCGCTGTGGCAAAAGGGCTACACTGGAGATGGAATGTGGAGTCGTGGCCGAACTTTACTAACTGGGCAATACGACCAAGCAAGCTTGGGGAGCGAGGAAACTTTGCCTGAGCATCTTTGTGGAGGGACTTTCAGATCATCTGGTAAGCGGAAGAGGGCCGCGAAGCCAAAACTCAGCTACAAAGAACGGAAAGAACGAACGATTGCGAAGAAGTTCGGGGTCAACGGTGTCGCTCTAGGCGCCAACGAGGAGACAAAGGCTAAGCTTGAGAAGGGGAAAAAGACAGCCAGCAACCCGCGCGTCGCTGGCAGTAACCGCGGGCGAGAATTGAGAGCCATGGCGGCGCTGTCAAGATTTACTACTGCGACAGAAAACGACAATAAGGCAAAGGCTGATGATGGGCTCGTGCAATCCGGGAGCGAGACTGAAAGTGATTGGGAAACCGGTATATCGGAGCCAGAAGAGGCGGTGGATTCTGATGGCAAGAAGTTACAGGATGGCAAGGGACGGACCTTGATCCGGGTCTGTGACGATGAGGATCCAGACGAAATCAATGTGAAGGATGAGATGTCTGAGCTTCGAAAGTTCGGCTTGACCGAAGACAGCAAAAAATGCAATGAATCCATTGTACCTGTCAGGATAGAGGCGGGGAATAGGACGTCGATGTCTCACTCTCTGGCAAATGAAGGTATCCATAGATCACCTAAACTGAGTCAAGAGCGGCGAATAATGCCTTCGTTTGAGGTATCCACAGAGACAGCATCAAGAACTCCAGCCTGCCCTGTATGTTCTGCGGAAAACAATGTTGGATCGCCAACGTGTATGGTCTGCGCCAATGTCCTGGATCCGAAAATGATCCTCGACGTTTGGAAATGCCAGAGCGATGTTTGTCGGGGAGGTCTATACACGAACGCGGGAGATTATGGTGTTTGTGGATTGTGCGGGGAGAAACCTCGTGACCCAGTCATGCCGCACAGGGGTATACTTTCCTGAGGTCCTGTAATATTGCGAAGGGAATATGATACCATTTTCGCTGAAAGCACATCCTCCATTGGAAAGATGCACGAGCAGTTCTATAAAAAACCTCATGTCGGTGTCACCGCGATAGGCCATGCCATGTGAAGACCTCTATGGCGTCGAGGAAATTTGAAAGAGGCAAATTCCTGTATGTAAGTGTACTCAGAGAGGGAATGAAATAGATGCTCATCAATGTAATGTAATTCTTGTGCTGTAAGGGGCGCGTTGGTCCAACTGGTGAAAAACAATGGTACCAAGAGCGAACAATAATGGGGTGACGCCTGGGCCTGCATGGCCAGCTGGGCTAGGTATAGCTGGATATGTCACATCCCTCCGATGATCCTATTGCTAGAGGCAGGAGCCATCTCCTCGAGTACCAGCATTGGAGCAAGTCTTGCCGGGGTTATTGCGAGGGGAGGAGCCCACACATATCCACCACATATATCCACATCCCTGACACAATTTCTCTGAAGTACAACGAGCAGGAGGCCCAATGAAACAGCCTGGATTGAAGTCAATGGGGTGCGGCAATTCAGTGCGGGTAATAGGAACGAATAGACGGGGCAGCCAACGTGCTGGTACGGAGGCTATGTGGCGAACGATTCAGCTGGAGTCACCAAGGACCCGGGTACACAAAGAAGAAATTCCCCACGATTACTGTTGTACACTTTGGGTGGTGATATTACAATACAGTGGATAACTCCGTGCGCATGTACTGTAGCACACCTGGGCGAAAAGGGAGTCCAGAATCCAGAGCGCAAGAGCCTCTGCATTCTGGGCAAAGCTGAGAACCAATACTGAACCAATACTGAACCAATACCTAATATTGGAGGCCACTCTAACGTCACAGCTCTCGCTTCCGATGTCCAATTTGAGCTGGGCGCTGGGCCATCATTCGCTTCACGTTAGAGTAGAGTACTAGAGTAGAGTACTAGAGTAGAGTACAGAGTACAGTAGTAGAGTAGTAGAGTAGCCGTACTCTGGTAGAGGATACTCTACGCGGAAAGATCCCTCAGCCACGAGTGAAATAAGTGGATTCAACTGTTTGTTATCTTGGCGCTCAAACGGCGGGTACATTTTAACTGGGGACAAAGACGACAATGGCCATTCATGGTAAAAAATCCACAGTGCTGCGGATTACCGCCGGGTTAAAATGAAGCGGGGGGTTGGGCAAGAGAGCTGAGCTAGAGAGCTGAGAAAGACGGGAGGGAGAAGCTGAGAAAGACGGGTGAGAGACATGTGCGTAGAGGATCTAGAGAAAGGATCGCCGTTGAGTAGATACGCTGTATGGTTCGGCCACTCTAATGGGGTTCAGTATAGATGCCTGAGAAATTAATTTTATGGTCTGATTTCTTTCGTCCTAAGAGGAGGGGGGGCTAGGTGGGTGTGGTGTGAGATGGGTGAGGTGGACGAGGTGGATGAGGTGGATGAGGTGGATGAGATGGCGATCAATAATACCAGGGGACTGGGGAACAAGGACCAGGGGATATTGTTGTTGAAGCAAAGTGTGCTCTAAGTAGTATAGTATAGGTCGACTACTCTGGGACTACTCTAGTATGTAGACTAGTAGAACCCACTCGTTTCCCGCCATGGAGCTTGTTGGGGGGGCGTGTGCATGGCCGCGTGGTTGGTAGAGTTAGAGTAGGCAGAGTAGTAGCAAGTAGCAGTATTGAATTTGTACATACTCTGTACATAATTTGGATAGGGTATGTAAGTTGTAGTTTTTATGTAGTTACATACCATACTCCGAACATACTCCGCACATACTCCGCACACACATACTCTACTTTAGTCGAGCAGAAGAGGAGTAGTTGTTGTAGTAAAGTAGTAAAGTAGTAGAGTAGTAGAGTAGTAGTAGAGTAGTAGTAGAGTAGTGATAGAGTAGTAGAGTAGTAGGGGAGTAGAGAAGAGAATAGAGGGGTAGAGGAGTAGAGGACCAGAGGAGTAGAGGAGTACATGGCCGGAGTACTATGGTACATACATACTATACAAACCTCACTTCTTGCTTTCACTACTACGTTTAGCTTTAGCAACTAACCTCGCTCCCTCCCTCACTCCCTCGGTCACCAAAAACATATAGGTCACCGTAGGTAGCTGTAGTGAATATCGTAGAGTATTGTGTGTATTGTGTGTACATACACATAACTCCAGTACACATACACATACACATACACATACATACGTACATACAATACGATGTACAGTACACCACATGTCCTTCTCCACATATGCATCTCGATTAATTGAAAGGGGGATATTGGGAATAGAGCAATAAAGACTGTTTTGGCGCCATAGCACACTCCCCATACGCCAGACCTCATACCAATACCAGACCACGCACCAGCCAATATACAAGACCACACACCAGACCTGCACCAGACCATATACCAGACCAAGCAAGGAACAGGCCCCCGTCACGGATGCGTCTGACGAAGTGCCGGGACGTCAGTCACACGTGGAGATTTAGGCTAGCTGGCATACCGATTGGATATTGGATGGGGGGGGGAAGGCCAAGCATAAGACAAAACCCGAAAATAAAATAAGGAAGTTCAGGATGTATAGGAGTAGCATTTCCAAGTTTGAGCTGCAGTAGGGATTGCAAGTAGGGATTGCAGTAGGGATGGCAAGTAGGGATAGGTATCAAGCGAGAGATACTGTGGCTGTGGCTGTATTGTATATCACTTTACGGTAGAGTGCTGTAATATACTCCAGTGTATAACACTAGAAGGTGAATATCATGTGCGGGATTCACGTCATGTCAATCATACTCTGCTCTAGTCCTCTAGTCCTCTCCATAGTCCTCTAGTCCTCTCCGTAGTCCTCTAGCACCACATAACGCTCATTATAGCGCTCGCCGTTCTATGGGTACCGACTAAACTGAATTGACAGGAAAAAAAAGCACTGCCCCAGATAAGAACCCACTACCCACATGCTGCATGTCACTGTAGCTGTTACAACCATCTAATGTACCACGCTATACAATTCTACGTACTTTACGCCAAACTACTATAGAATTCGCCTTTGTGATGTCTACGAGTATACAGACAGAGTTTGTACAATGGTACTGCTCTGTACAAATACGACAGCTGTACTCGCTCTGTTCTGTACATACATGGATTGGCAGGTTGGCACGTTGGCACGTTGGCACGTTGGCGGCCGCAGACTTGCAGTATCGACGGAAAAAGCCACACTTAAAACCACCCAACACCACCCCAACACCTCCCAAAACCACCCAAGCAATTCCCCCCTCCCCCCCACCACCAAATCCCACCAAATCCCCAAGAAACTTTCCCCTCGTGTCTCTCCCCGTGTCTCTCTATCATTACTTCAGGTAGACAAGCCTGTACAGTCAGCCCCATACAGACCAGGCCCATACAGACATATCCATACAGAAAAGCCCATACAGAAGAGACAAAGCCCATATAGACAAGCCCATACGCCAACCAGCCTATAGATCCAGCCCAGAGTACCACTTCTGCATAAGGTAATCTCATCTCTTTTACCACTGACAAGCATTGGAGCTAGTCGTTCGCCTCCTAGCCCATAGGGTGGATTCAATCTTGTGGCGCAAGACTAAAAGGCCCGTCGACCTGCGAACATAGGCTCGATTCACAGCACTACCACTCTGCCATGCATATCACAGCAATTTCTTCCTCCACCTTTGCCACCACCACCGCCTCCATGATCCCATCCATTCCCATCCATCCCAATCCACTCGAGTAATGCCTGGCATCATGGCTTAGACGTGACACCTCTTGACCCCGCCCGGTGATAGGTCGACCTCGGGAGGCGGCTCTCTCTGGCGCTTTGCTCTGTGATATTATTATCATGTACACCCTGCCCTTTTGTTCACTCCTGGAATTTCTTCCCCACGAGACCTCCCTCTTCGCTACAGCCCCTCCATAACCCCAATCCCCCTGCGACGTCGTCTGGGGAAGAAGACTCGCTATTGCGACCCGTATTCGTGGGCTAAAGGCTAGACCGGAACAAAGGGCTTCGTTGTGACGCCCATCTCCCCGCTGCTGCAATCTGTCGCCAGAGACGCCATCCAAGAGCCGACAATAGCAAAAACTGTGAGCCTTTCCAGACCAAAACAAAGCCGCAAGCTGCAGCTCTTTTGCCTTTTCACGCTCAGTGTAGCGGCGCGGAACCCCCGCGCTTCGTGGTTGTCGGGCGCCTCGGTCTATTGAGAGTGCTAATATCACAGCGAAGGCCTCTCACAACGATAGCCCCGCTCTCACATTCCTGGCGAAATCGTTGCGTAGGGCGACTCGAAGCGAAGCCAGACAACAACAACCATCCTGCGCCAGCCACGACTTGTCTTACTCCACTGGGGTATTCAGCGCAAGCTCACAGACTGGGTCAGGAGCCACGCTATAAACCGCGCCCACCTGCACTTGCCCGTCCATTTCAATAATACAGCCTAGCAGAAGCACGTTAAATAACAATGCGAACTGGACTTCTTATGACCCGTGCATAGTTGACCGTGGGGGGGATCAAGCATAAGCGCCAACTCTGCTAGACGACGACGATAACTGCGGCTCCCCTTTGTCTCGACCTTTGTGAATGGGACATGAGCTCACCAGGCCAAAACTGTACTCTGGTTAACTATCCGCGCATCACCTCGATTGATGGGCGCTGGCCAAAACTCAAATATCATGTCGTACCAATACCCACCTCCACCAAGTTCCGGCGCGGATTACAAACTCTCACCACGTTCGATTGGCAACTTCCAAATACCACCTACAATACCCCCAGAGCTATCACAACAAGTGCTTGATAGCAACCTATTTTCTCAAGAACTAGATCAGCATGTGTCCGACCAAGGAGGAAAACTAAAGCGGTCATCATCAACCCCCAACATACGCGATCAAGCGGTAGCCGATGCAGCCCTGGCGGCATCGGCCGAGAAGAGG
>JPKE01000893.1:0-12725 GCA_000750995.1 Pseudogymnoascus sp. VKM F-4520 (FW-2644) | reverse complement strand
TTAGTAGTTGGGTGGGTGACCACCAGCGAATACCCACTGTTGTATGTTTTTTTTTTTTTAATTGCCATTTTTTATTCAATATAATCGTATAGTCTCTCTAGTCTGATATATTGAGAGAGAGAGATCATGTAGCACATAGGCGTTTATGGAAATTATAAATCCAAGCAGCGAAACAGGCTTATATTACAAGGGCGGTGGAAGAGTGTGTGTTTGTTGAGGCTAGACTAAGGAGGACTGTGCATAGCAGCAGTGTTTACAGAAATAAAAGGATGTCAATCACTTAAGGCTAAATTAGGAACAGCAGCTGTGATGGAAGGAGGGGCCAATCTATCGTTACTCATAGTTATCATGTCTTGAAAACCTCGCTCCTCTCATCGCTTCCTTATAGCTGCACA
This sequence comes from Pseudogymnoascus sp. VKM F-4520 (FW-2644), assembly GCA_000750995.1. Classification (NCBI taxonomy): domain Eukaryota; kingdom Fungi; phylum Ascomycota; class Leotiomycetes; order Thelebolales; family Thelebolaceae; genus Pseudogymnoascus; species Pseudogymnoascus sp. VKM F-4520 (FW-2644). The sequence goes on along the minus strand of JPKE01000893.1, from coordinate 12,330 downwards.
TTCCCCTACGCAATACCCAACATACCCAATATAAAACTCTGTACACTGTGAAACTTACGTGGCTCACAATAATTGCTTTGGTTTTTGTACAATCTACAGGGAATCTTTGAAATCAAACCAAGTAAGTTTAAATATTAGCTTTACAGCGTATAGTTAAATGATGGCGATATTCTAATACCTGGTTGTGTAATCTGGTTTATATTTTGTCCCGTGACGATTGTTTTTGAAAAACCCATTGGCTAAGATATAACGTCGCCTGAACCCTACTCGGAGAATACTCCCACTGAGAGCCGTAACAGTAGGTGTCTTTTCATTTTCTTAAGAAAGCAAAGGTGAACATTATTTCGGGACCCTCCTCCTTGTTCAAATAATAGACTGTGCTTTACGGTATAAAGAGATTTTATTAATGCTAACCACTAAACCTAATATAATACAGAGATCTTACTAATATAATACAGGGTCCTTAATATCCCCACACTAATGAGAGGGAGCGGAATCGATGATGCTGGCGCCAAGCACTAAAGGCTGATTCCAACACTTCTCTTCCACCGGGAAAGCCATCCGGTGGAAACTTGGAGATCCTCCCGTCCAACCATTCCCCCGCTTCCGTTCAAAGCCTCCCAGCCCCGCCCGTTCCGCCTGTTTCGCTTGTCTCCATAGGTCCACCGGCAAGGAATGTTTACTCTGTGCTACTACCTCCCCCACCCTAGTGGTTGCCGGTTAACGCGTCCGAGGTCCTCTAATACTCTGTAGATTTGTAAGTGTCACTATTAGTGGTAGGGTCTATTCCAAGTTAGGCAGAACGATGATGTTATTTCTAAAAACTACGCTCTAAGCACCGGCATCATAATCTACGTCGGCCTCGCCTGATGATTTTGATGACGAAGCAAATAGCGCACAACGAGGCTTGTTTCAAACGTTGGTAATGGCTTGTGTTTGATCCCACCGACATTTGTCAAAGTTAAATGTCTCTAGCGGCAGGAACGGGAGACTTTATTGCCCCGCGTTCGCCACCGCTGCATGGTATAGAAACCACAGGTCCGCCACAAAGAACCAGGAGCTCCTTAGATTACTAAGCCTTTCTGCTATGAACTTGTGAATCTTGGGAGTTATATATAAGCCGGACTTCGAAATAAGAAGAGCGTACCCAAGTCTGCATCTCCCGTGCAAAAGCCGTAATCATGGATCAGGTCCAGCAAATACACTCCAAAGGCATCTATCACGGCCTCCCGGCCTTCTCGGACGATGTGGAAGGGCTGACAGCGATTGTTGCTGGAGCGAATGGTATTTCAGGTGACCATATGGTAAGTCGTGAAGGCCCGATCCAAGAGAAACATGGTTCTGCTTAGTATCTAACGTGCCATTTCGGAACTCTAGCTACGCGTCCTATGTGAGAATCCAAAGAGATGGAAAAAGATTTACGCCGTCTCCCGCCGGCCACCGAATGGGCAGTGGCCTAGCTACGTCGAACATGTCTCAATGGATCTCCTTCAATCACCAGAGAAATTGGCAGTCCAGATGGCGGAACGCGAAATGAAAGCTGACTACGTCTTCTTCTTCGCCTACATTCAGCCGGGCCCAAAAGAAGGCGGGGACATCTGGAGTGCGGCTGATGACCTGGTGAAGATCAATAGTAAGTTCTCTCGTTGCATCACCTGTGAACATTCGATCTAACGTGAGCGGCGTCTACAGCGCAGCTGTTAAGCAACTTTTTGGAAGGCCAGGCGCTGTCCAAGACTTTGCCAAAGAGGGTACTTCTCCAATTAGGCGCCAAGTATTACGGTGTGCATTTGGGGCCCGCTGCCGTTCCCCAAGAAGAAACCGACCCGCGCGTCTTGCTAGAGCCGAACTTCTACTATACTCAAGAAGATTGCCTGCGAGAATTCGCTCAGAAACATGGTATCGGATGGAATACGACGCGTCCATCCTGGATCCCTGGAGCCGTCCCGGATGCGGCAATGAACTTGTGTTTGCCTCTTGCGATCTACGCGATTGTCCAGAAGCACCTCGGAAAGCCTCTGGAGTATTTTGCGGACCTGGCAGCCTGGGAAACTAACCAGACACTATCGTCGGCCCAGTTGAATTGCTACCTGGCCGAATGGGCGGTTCTGACGGATGGAGCCAAGGACGAGAGCTTTAACGCGTCCGATGACTGTGCCTTTACCTGGGGCAAGTTCTGGCCAAAGCTGGCCGCACGATTCGATATCCCATGGACTGGGCCTGCCAGTGATCCGTCTCTGTACCGAGAGACCGAAACCCCGTATAACCCCCCCCCTCGTGGGTTCGGACCCCCAGGAAAGTTACGGTACAGATTCACTCTTACTGAATGGGCCAAGCAGCCCGAGGTGCAGCGCGCTTGGCAGGAAATTGCCCAAGCTCACCAGTTGCGTGATAAAACGTTGGGGGATATTGATCGAATTTTCGGATTCACTGATGCTGCTTTGACATGGAGTTATCCCATCCACTTCACGTAGGTTACTCTAAGACCACAAACTCTACAAGTCACTTACTTCCACCCAGTACTACCAAAGCGAAGAAACTTGGCTTCTTTGGCTTTGTCGATAGCAGCGAATCTATCCTTAAAGTTCTAAAGGAGTTCGTAGACTTGAAGATGATTCCATCTCTCCCATGAGCCTCGGCCAACGAAAGGTGCTAGTTAGCTGAACAGTGGAGGTGTACTAGATAAGATCTTTTCCCTACTGTAATCATCACTTAATGGTTTTAAGACTCAGAAAATAAAACGTTCTCCATTGATTATAAATTTGATGCCAATAGTCCTTATTAGACTGCTAAGATACTCGATTTGAAAAGGAGGAGGGAAAGAGGTTAGGTTTTACAGCCGGGTTTGTTGATCTGGCTTCTGTTAATGCAGAAGCCGGCAAAGCCGTGAAGATGAAAATGCAAAACACTGTCGTATACTTGCCGTCCACGGCGTTCCCCCAGTCAGCGGCGTGCACAGTAAAACCCTTAATGACGATAGACTATCCCCCCCTCAAGCCAGCGGCAAGGCATGCCATGACAACGTTGCGAACATCAATCTGGACCTGGGTATAGTCCTCGTCATCATTTTCCTTCTTTAATCTATAGGGGGTCAGTTTCTAAAGCTACCCTAACTATCAGAGACCACGCCAGGTATCTGGTTTCTCTACTTTGAAAGTTCCCCGAAGCCTTATGTCTCGGCTCGAAAACCCGACTAGAACCTCATAGTCAACAGCTTCGCTCATCCAATTTTCTTCGACTTCGTCCCAGAAGGAAGTCGCGTACTTATCTATTGAAATTTCTATTCGTTTGCTTTGCCCCTGCTCTAAGTAGACCTTGTCAAAACCCTGCAGCTCCTTACACGGACGGGTTATTTGCGAGTCCTTTGCAGAAATGTAAACCTGGATTATAGTTGCTCCAGCAAATGGGCCAGCATTTGAGACATCGAGAGAGATGTTGGATCTCGACACTGAGAGATTGGCGAGAGAAAATTCGGTGTATGAAAGTCCATGTCTGCCGCCATGCGAATTAGTTATGCTCCGCTGCTGAATGGCTTAAATGCCAAGTATCACTTACCCAAAGCAGAAAAGGGGATCTCTATCTACCAGATCATAATGCCGGTATCCAACGAATACGTCCTCTCCATACAGGACTCTTCCTCCGACGCTCCCGAAATTGCCATATGAAGGGTTATCTTTCAACTTCGCCGGCCAGGTGAACGGAAGTCTGCCACTAGGATTGCAATCTCCAAATAGAACATCTGCAGTTCCATTTCCACTCTCATTGCCTCCATACCAAGCTTGTACAACAACTTTCGCAGATTGAATCCATGGCATTGAGACCGGTGCTCCGCTCTGATTAACGATAACCGTACGTGGGTTAGCGGCTAAGACTCGAGAAATTAAGTCATCGACATGAGGAGGTAAATCCATGTGCTTTCTGTCAAATCCTTCGGATTCCCATTCTCCCTGCAACATGGTCAGTCAGTGGTGTTAGCATGAAGTGATGGCAGTGTTAATAAAGTCACTAGGGAACCTACGCTCAAGCCTGTACATAATATGGCGTAATCCGATTTTGCCGCCAATGCCGCCGCCTTTGCAATGTTGTCGTCGATATCGATACAAGGGCAAGCACCTAGACGAGCTCCCCCACCACCGAAACTAACCACACCAACCTGCATCAACTTGGAAGTATTCGAACTGCCAAATTCAATTCGAAGCTTATAACTTTTTCCAACTTCCATCGATAACTGGCACACTTTTTCTGCCGTTCCTTTCTTGAAGAAAGCGTCCCCTGGGCGTTGATCCGTCGTATTCTCAATGACTAGCTCATCATTGACATACAAGTTCGCCGTTCCGCAGACGGTTAATCCGAAATCCCATAATCCATCCACATCAGGAGTGAAGTCGGCTTCAATGGAGGCGTAGAAGAGATCGTAGTTGAGTTTTGGGTTGCGGTTGTAATCCATGAGCTGGAAATAGAGATTCTGAAGCGGCTCTTCACCGATGCATTCCCTTTGATTGCAACCTTCTGACCAGGGCTCGTTAAAGAAGCGAATAACGGCACTACTCGACTTATTGGGAGAGTGTGTAATACACCGATCGATGAAAGGAAGCATCTTGTGTGCATAGGCTCCTATCTCGTAGTCAACCTGGGCATCCGATGATAGCCTCGACTTAATAGCGTCAAAAAGGCTGATCTTGTAGTATGGGTCAAGAGAAGCACTACTGCCGCCACTTATAGCTGGCGACTTCATGTGGGAGCCGATGAGGGCAATGCGGGTGCCTTTACCTAACCGCAATGGGAGTGTACTACCCTCGTTCTTTAGCAAAACAATGCTGTTTGCACAAAGAGCCCGATTCAACTCCCGATCTTCTGCTGAATCGCGCGCACCTTCTGTCGTTGCTACCTTTGTTGCGCTAGCACGTTTGACAAACGACAGAACTTTGCGAACACGTTGGTCTATCGTTTTCTGTGTGACTAAACGTGAGGCCAGCGCAAAGTCGACCAAAGGACCTCTGTACCGACTTTTACCTGGCATTTCAAGGTCGAGTCCCGCATTCAAGGCACGTTCGGTAGAATAGGTTCCAAACCTGTTCCCAATTTAAAACCACATCTTCATATAGTTGGGAGAACACCCGAAAACGTACCAATCGCTGATCATCATCGGGTCCCAACCCCACTCTTGACGAACGAGTCCATCTAACAGCTCTAAATCTTGAGAGACATGACATCCATTGACCTTATTATAAGCCGTCATGAGCCCGCCCGGCCTTGCATCCCTAGCAACAATCTGAAATGGCCGTGCATATATTTCTCTTAAGGCTCTTTGTGTCACCAAGGTATCCACAGCGCGCCGCTCCTCCTCCTGGTCATTGCAAACAAAATGTTTCACAACAGAAATCACTCCTGTCGACTCGCAGCCTATAATGATATTGCTAGCCAGGATGCCGGAAAGGTGAGGGTCTTCCGAATAGGATTCGAAACCTCTTCCCCCTAGTGGAGAGCGCAGTGTATTGATTGTTGGGCCCAGCCAACAGTGTGCCCCTTTTGCAATGCATTCTTGGCCTAGCAACTCGCCCGCCATTTTCAAAAGCTGCTTATCCCATGTTGCCCCAAGTGCTGTGCCACAAGGTATGCACGCTGCCAGGACACCAGCAAAAACCTTGTGCCTCTTATTCCGTTTGGACCATCGCTGAATCGAATTTTAGGGACCTTATGCTGTGGGAACTCTGCCGTGTGCCAGAAGTCAGATCCTAATAGCGAATATGTCAGCGGGGTGCGGCCTATACCACCCAAAGGCATTTTTAAGATGTTACAACACAAGCTAACTCTCACCTGACAGGAGCGACGTTTTCTCTGCTGACGTGAGCAAACCAAGCACCTCTTCGACATCGAACATGGCGCTAGACGATTAGAGGGGAAACGTTGATGGATTGATTGGGCAGTTGTTGAAGATCGCTTCTAGTGCAAGACTTGCCACAATGGACCTTCTAGACGGTTATTATAGACGACAACAGTTAAGATTATAGATTATAGAGGTATAACTTAGTACATTCCTACCAGGACGTAGTTAAGGTATATATGTATATTCGCCTTTCGGAGGTTTGACTAGAAGTTCCACCGGAGATCTAGTCCGGCTAAACCACGGCGGGGCGGTGATCTTTAATGGAGTATTTCGCGGTTGAATTAAAAAAACGGCACAGTTCACCACTTAAAATGTCCCAGAATTGTGCCAAGAACTGTACCACTTATTGTTTCAACCACGTAAGTATTTAGGTCGGTTAGTAAGCTCCGTCCTCTGAGCCGACGTCTAGTCTAGCCAACTGGGGATACCAGCCAACCGGCTTTCGGGCAATTTTTCTTAATGTTTTCTCCACCGGAGCAAACCTCGTTCTCATATTGACTACACTATGGGAGATAAATACCCAGATTCCCCACGGGGAATAGGAGTCCACTTTTTCGCCGATACTCATTAGTTTTACCAATCCCGTAGGCTACACATAATTTCCTTTCGACGAGACAAGTAGCGAGTTGTTCTTCACCGCCGCCATGTTCGGGCGCTCTCCCACCACGCCTGAGGGAATTGAGAAACAACGAAACGCAAATGCTCGAATTGTTGGAGAGGACCTTGCCAACGTACGCACCCGTTGTTTCCCTGGTGCTTTTCCAGGCTCCCACTTCAAACCTTTGCTAATTATGCGCCTATAGGTCCTTCCTCGAGATCAGAAACCATTTTGGAGGAAATGGCATCTTCTTCGCCTTAACCTTATCTTGCTGGTTCCACTCTTCACGTCCGGCACAGTTGGCTACGATGGTGAGTTTTGCCGTGCGCCAGAGATTAGTCGTCTCTATTGTCGTGTCAGGCCTTGGGCGTCCATCCTCCCTTTTTTGGCCGCAATGGATTTCCAATTATTGCTAACACGTTTGGTGCGTCATAGGTGCCATGATGAATGCCCTCCAAATCGCCCCATTTTGGAAAACTTATTTCGGGCATCCTGCCCGAGGAGATCTTGGCTTGGTGAATGCCATTTTCCCAATAGGAAAGGTTTGTGGGCTCGCAGTTGTCACTTGGATGTCCGATAAATACGGCCGCCGCCTTCCTATCATAATTGGTACCGTTCTCTGCATTGCCGGTGCTGGAGTACAAGCTAGCTCTGTGAACTTCGCCATGTTTATCTTCTCTCGCTGGCTGGTCGGGTTCGGTACAGCGTTCATGGCGCAACCTAGCCCAATGCTTATTACCGAGTTGGCCTTCCCTACGCATCGCGCAAAAGCTACGGCATTATTCAATACCTTTTACGTGAGTAGACTCTATTACTATTAGCTGTGGCAGGACTGCGAGATAGGCTGACAGTTATATCTCAGTATTTTGGGGCTATTCTTGCAGCCTGGTTAACCTTCGGGACTGTGTACATCCACAGCGATTGGAGCTGGCGCATACCGTCCCTTATGCAGGGTTTCTTTCCTGCTATTCAACTCGCGTTTATCGTCTTCCTGCCTGAGTCTCCGAGGTATATAAACTCATCCTACTGATATGATGCGAGTGATTGATATGCAAGGCTAACAACTCATATGTAGATGGCTTATCGCTAAGGGAAAAGTGGAAGAAGCCCGTGCAATCTTAATATATCATCACGCTGGAGGTGACGAACAATCTCCTCTAGTTGAGTTCGAGATGAAAGAAATTCAAGAGGCTCTTCGCCTAGAACGCGAAATCAAGAGTGCAACCAGCTTCAAAGACCTCTTTGCCAATACGGCTAATAGAAAGAGAACGTTCATCGCTATCCTCCTTGGATTCTATACACAGTGGTGCGGTAACGGCGTCATCTCATACTATCTAACACTTTTCCTTAACACCATAGGCATTGAAAATGCTACCGATCAAGCCTTGATCAACGGTCTCCTTCAGATCTTCAACTTCATCATCGCCGTGTTTGTGGGGGCTCTTATGATTGACAGGCTAGGCCGCAGACTACTGTTTATATGGTCTGCTGGGGGGATGATGCTGTCCTATGTGGTAAGGCTGAAATTACTCTTTTACTAGCCTCACGTCTCAGCGTTTGTACTAACTCTTCGAGCAGGTCTGGACTGTTCTCAATGCGCAATTTATTAGCAGCAAGGATAAAACTGTAGGCATCGCAGTTATACCTATGATCTTTGTATTTTACTTCCACTACGACATAGCCCTAACTCCAATCACCTACGCCTATGTCGCGGAAATCTTCCCGTATAGGCTACGTGGCTGGGGTATCACCATCACATATTTGTCAACCTATCTCGCGTTGATGTTTAACCTCTTTGCGAATCCCATCGCAATGGCAGCCATCTCGTGGAGGTACTATATTGTGTTCTGCTGTATTAACGCTGCAGTATTACTCATCATGTGGTTTACACTTCCTGAGACGAAAGGCCACACACTAGAAGAGATTGCCGTTATCTTTGAAGGAGAGAGTGCAGCTGTGAACCCTGATCTTTCCAAGTTCAATACAAACACCATCGAGAAGCTTGAGATAGAGATAGAGCAGAAGGGAAGGGTCTGAACTAAAGCACTCGTTGATAAAAACTTAGAGATCCTCATGCTCCATTTGCCGACGATGGTTATTTGTAAAATGGCCGCGCAGGGAGTACGACCAACTAAAGCTCATCATATAACCTTTTTATACAAATTACTATGTAAAGATACCTACTTATTTTGCTTGTCGGTGGCGCTCTTGCTTCTGCGTGTCGTACTTGCTTCCTCCGATTGTGACCGAGCGAACAGTAGGTTACGACAATTATACAGCCAACCATGTCATGCTCACAGACACACACCATCCGCCTCAATACGCCACAACCCGTTGGGGAAAGGGGATGTGCACCGTGGGATTTTTAACTAACTGTCCTCCAGTTGCCGAACAAATGCCATGGTCATTCAGTCTCTTGAAACCTTATTGGCTAAGCAACTCGGAGGTGCGCGGCGAAGGTCCTTACTGCACGAGGTGGCCTCCATATCAAGGCAGGAACATTGTGAGGAACTCCAAGGGGGGAGTTATCACCCGCTAGGCCAGATGTCATCGACCAAAGTAAAATGCAAGTTGAGGTCGATGGATTAGTCGTTAGGTGGGTGACCACTACTTACCCACTGTTGTATGTTTTTGCCTTAAAACTCTTTCGTCAGCTGGCCACTAGGTCAGCTGAGATCAATGGGATACCCTGGAGTGTTCAGGATAAAATCCTTCAGTACGGGGAATCACACACGAAAATAGGTGTGTTTCTCTGCTGGCCGAATAACATCTCTTGGCAATGCGGGAGCTGGCTTCACCACAGTGTAGAATATAGTATGGTAAATACATTAAACGATTCAATTGATTCTACCTATTCTAATGGAACTATGCAGTATTTGTAGGCTTTTTGAGAGCCCTCAATAACCCCTGAAGCCTCCAAGTATTCCACTGTTTCCAGCGCACAGTTTTCACCTAACCCGGTGAGCACCGAAGGAGAGCTCGAAACTATGGTGGAGATTACCCCATTTCCAGGGCCAAAATCACGGACTTTCTCCGACTCTCAGCCCGCTCCTGATACAGGGCTATTTCCTTAGCAAATCCCGGATCATCCCAGAATCTCCAACACAAATCTCTGATGAACATACCACAGCGTTCTCCGCAGCCACCCTGCATTCAATATGTTTTACCTTCTCCCTTTGGCACGAACCTCTACTCGGGCCTTTTGCTAACCCTAGCCCTAATCATAAGTCTAGGTGTCATGGCGGACTAAGGGACGCAGCAGTACGCCTAAATATCATCAGTTCGATGATATTCAGACGTGCTAGTTTCGCTCCACATAACGATTACCAAGATACACTTGTTCTAGTCTTCATACACATAATTGATTGCTTTTAGAGCCCTTTAAGGACCTTAACGTCGAAACGTTGAAAGCCGGCGAGTGCCTAGCTTTGATAATCGGTCCCACTATCTTCCTCCATCATATCAAAAGTAGGTAACGCGCTAAACAAACCTGCATCCTCAGTTCCCACGGTCTTATATGTGTGCTCTGCATCGCTATCTGGGATCTTGACTGTTGCTGACGCACGGCCAGCCGCCGCTGCATCGGCCATCAGCTGTACATGGCAGCACTTTTCAAGCGACATGAACCAAAACACCGTACTCTCAATGCTCTCGCCGCAAGTCAGGAGGCCATGGTTCTGCAACAAGGCCGCCTTCTTCTTCCCGAGTGCAGTTACAATGGAATGTCCCTCTTCCTGTGCAAGTACCACGCCTTTAAATTGCTGGTATAGGGCAATGTCGTTGTGGAATGCGCACGAGTCTTGCGTGATGAGGTCAAGGTTGCGCCCCAACGCGCAGAAAGCTCTGCCGTAAATAGAGTGCGAATGTGCGACACAGTTCACCTCTGGACGAGCAACGTGGATGGCGTGGTGGATCATGTAGGCTGCCCTATTGTCAGTGGGTTCCCTGGTAATCGGGTACATAGGGGGTCGACAAACCTGCGGTATTGAGTCTGCGATACTTGCCGCCGTCGACGACAGCTCCGCTCTTGTCCACGCGAATAAGATCCGACGCCCTTAGACGTGGCCATGCAAGGCCAAAGGGGTTAACCCAAAACGACGTGGGCTCAACGGGATCCTACGATCTTTAGTACATCAACTTTAAGCTCGCTTTAGACAATCACTTTACCCTCAATGTGATATGTCCTGCTACTCCTTCATCAAACCCCCTGCAATGCCTTGTCAGCTTCGGTTCTGGTTCCTAACAATGGGAAAGAGCTGTTGTACAATTTCGCAAAGATACGAAAGGCCAGCGCGAGACGTCCCTTCTGGTACTGCCGCTCCTGGTAAGGATCTCTGTTGCTGACAGCAGCTTTAGGCAAAACGGGTTCGTCAAGAGTGTTTTTTGGCCCATCCGTCGTCGTTGACTGGTTCACGTAAGGTTCTGTTGTGAGTTGCTCATTTTCTGTAGAGCCAGTATCAGAGTTTATAGCGGAATAGGAAGACATGGAGTTGGGCTATATTTTGTATTCAAGGTTAAAGAAGAAATTTTTTCCAGTAAGCCTCTGATTCTCAAGACTCTTAGACGACGAGAAGAAGATATACCACAGAATAGGTGAGACAGAGGTAAGAGGTCTAGGTATTATACCACTTCATTCTTATGCCAGTGGAGACGTTACCCTGATTAAAGCAAGCTAGGCTGGTAAAAGACTGAGAGAGGTTTCTAGTTTCGGAGAAAGATGCGAGGTTTATGCGGCTCGCCACTACTAAAGTTAACCTGATTAAAACAAGCTGGGTTGGCAAAAGACCAAGGAAGTGGTTTTCCGAGAAAGATGCGAGGTTTATGCGACTCGCCGCCAATGCCTAAGTTACCCCATTTTATACCTTATTGTATTTCAGAATTGATTATATCGTTGTTTATATGAACGTTTATATGAACGCAGCTTTCCTAGGGCTTTTGGCCTCCTGTCTCGTACTTCCTTTGAATTATTGGTATTTTTTATGTTGAACGAGAAATCATAGACATACCTCACCCCAGGACCCAATGCATCGCTGCCTTCTGATCCACTACCTTCCTGTCCATCATGACCACTTTCAAGATCCCCCATCTCTTAAAAACAAAACCATCCTCGCAGCTAATCGTCAACGGCAAGCTATTTCTGATGATTGTCCCAGAGCCAGTGTTGTCAATAGTATATGGTTTCTTAGCAATATGCCACAGTAATTACTGGCAATACAGTTCTTGGCAATATCTTGGCATACTGTGACAATATTATATCCTGCTAAGTCATATGGTGACAATATAATACGGCCTCTTTATACTGACAATATATTGCCAAGACTAAACAATAAAAGTCTGTGCTTAACGTACTTGCATAGCGAGCGGAACATCATAGCGAGCGGAACACTTTTTCCCGAAATGTGACCATCTAACTTAAACATCACTTTTCTCAACCAATTATTATGGAATCTTCTTCAGTTGAAAGCCGTACTATCTTTGCTATTCAAGCTTTAAAAAAAGACCCTAAACTCTCTATGCGAGACGCTGCAAAGATCTATGAAATACCTATGACGACTTTGTACTATCGACGCGTCGGACGACAATCACGACGCGATATGTCATCTAATTCAAGGAAGCTTACAGATCTAGAGGAGTCAGTTATTGTTCAACGTATACTCGACCTAGATTCACGAGGATTTCAGCCCCGACAGAGCGATGTTCGAGAAATGGCCGATTGCCTTCGTACGGACCGAAACGCGTTACCAGTTGGACCACGATAGGCAGAGAACTTTGTAAAGCGCCACCCACGGCTTAAGATGGCTTTCCGACGCCAAATCGATTATCAGAGGGCCAAATGCGAAGATCC
>JPKE01000883.1:0-26608 GCA_000750995.1 Pseudogymnoascus sp. VKM F-4520 (FW-2644) | reverse complement strand
GGGTAGTGGGGCGGACGTACGATTTAGCCTTCTTGATAATCTCGTCGACGAGGTTGCGGGGGTCATTTCGGCGGGGGTCTTGGACCGCAAGTCCGGATTTCTCACCCCCGGCGAAGAGATCGCGCGGCTGCTCATCGTCGTGGAAGTCCGGGTCGTCGGAGTCGTCATCGTCGTGACCGTGCTCGACGGAGTCGTTGGCGATGGAGCCTAGAGTCGCGATGCCGGAGCGGGGAGCCCGGCGGGGTGGGCGCGAGCTTGATGCTACTGTTGGGGTTCTGGATTCGGGCGCAGGACGGCCATCAAGTGTGCGTGGGCCGGTGTATTCTGCTGGTGCAGGGGCGCCGCCTTCGGCGTCGGCGGGGGCGTCTTCTTGCGAAGCGTAGAACGTTGCTGCTGCGTCTTCAAGATCCCAGTCGCTGGAGATGAGGAACTGCTCCGCCTGTGGAATGTTAGTGGAAGGGAAGAGGGGGTGAGGTTGGAGTGAGGTTCAGACGTACTTCTTGCGGGGCAGCGCCAGTGATGCCAGAGAACTGGGCAATGAGAGCGTTTTTGTCAGTGGGGTTATCCGCCATGATGACGGTCGTGGGAGTTTAAAAGGTGCTGTGTTATGTTGCAGTTATTACTGATAGATGCCGAGTTTCGTTGTTGGATAAAGTAGTAGAGTAAGATTTGTGAGATGTGTTGTGTTAAGTTTGAATTTCTGGGACCTGATTATCAAACGTCCCAACTTGCAAGGCAGCTTGGGCGGCACGTCACGCTAGCTTTATCGATAGCACGTCCCGCCTCGGATCTTAGGCCAAGACAGCCGAACAGGTTAACCCGCGTTTATAGCAACGACAATGATAGCTCTGTTTCAATAGCTTTCAACCCAATTGCCAGTTCTGCTCTTCACCACTGCCAGAGCAAAAGCTTGAGCTCTCACATACGCTCTCCGCTAAACCCCCACTCCATCATCTCCGCATCCCTCATCCATTCCGATATGGCAGACGAAAACCCCCTCGCCGACTCCGGCATCACGATCCGATCCGACAGCGAGCAATACTCCAACTCGGGCCCAGATGACCTCTCCATGTCCCCCTCGCCACCTTCTACATCCAGCTCACCACTGATTCTATACTCTCCACCTACATTCTGGAGCTTGGCGAGGAGCGCGGCGATCAACCTGTTCTTGCCGTTCGTGAACGGGCTCATGCTCGGGTTTGGGGAGCTATTTGCGCACGAGGCGGCTTTCAGGCTGGGATGGGGCGGAACGAAGGTATGTTTATTTTTTAATATTTATGCATGGCAGTCAGTTTGTAGGTAGCGGGGTTTGGCTGCTGGGATGGCCATTGCAGTTCTTTGGATTGGTTCAACCACATAGTCAGCTGGTTCAATGTACCGAGCGCGAAACTATACTAACATGACCCAGGTTTTCCCCAGCGCACGGAACGCAAGGGCCATCGGCCCCGGTATTGAGATCCGCGATAGCCCTGAAGAAGTTCAGAGAGAGCGGGACCTGGATAAGTTGACCAGTCTGGAATGAACGCATAATCTGCCTGGTGGTTGCTGAAATACCTGCTGGAACCGCGAGCACAACAAAAAATATATCATACGGGCGGGAGTTTGGAGTTTAAGAGAAAGGGGTTCTTGATATTATGATGGCATTCGAGCATGAGATGCCATATTTTGTACATACAGGCTGCGGGCTGCGATGTTACATAGAGTACCGCCCGCTCTGAATACTACTTATACTAAAGTGCTATCTTCTTGGTTTGATCTCCGAGCCCCGTTAAAACATTAGCTAGATTAGGCGTTGTGAGCGTTGCCCCTTTACGGAGGTGAAACTCCGCAATGTTGACTGATGTAGGCGTTGAGGCTCTAATATAATATGGCAGGCTCTTCGATCAGGCTGTATCCGAATCCAAAGCGAAGATGGCGTCATGTCGATTCTGAACAGAATTGCCATTGCGAAGCAAAGCTGACAAGCCTTCAATTTCCAGAGCAGCATATGGAGGCAGACAGACTCCCCAAAACAAAGTTAAGCTTGTCTCCTTTCCTATATCCTTCAGCTCCACTCACCATGATACGTTTGTCTGTAACTGACAGCTCTCAATGAAATTATAGCCTACTGCACCGATTATAGGAACGCGGTGTACTCAGCCAGTTACTATAAACGCGGGGAAGATCAATACCAGACAGCCTGTCCCAATATAAATTAATAGGGATGGTATCTTTCAATCAACTAAATAAGGTCAAAAAAGCAAAAAATAAAGGGGTGTACCGGATTCGAACCGGTAGCTGATTTGTATTCACGGGATTGCTTTCGAATGATAGACTTGTACCCAGCTTGGAGTGAAAGTTTACAAATCCGGTTTCTTACCGTTAGGCCAAACACCCTTTGTTTTGGAGGTACCGGCTTCGGCTACCTTATAACCCTTCGGTCGGGTCATGTTTTATGCTAGGGATAAAAAGGGGGTTGTGAAGGGGGATAAAGGGGAACAAAGGGGAACAAAGGGGGTGGAAGCGGCTAGCAAACGCCAGTAGCCCCCAAAAGCAACAAACTTGCCCTCCGCCTTTCCCGTGGTGCACATCTTCATTGTCTTCGCCGTAAATGAGATTGATGCAAGTTATACGGTCAAATTCTTCCTGCCTTCAACGATGACGCAACGTGCACGCAGCTTTAGCATCTGAAATCCTTGTTTTAATGGAGCTATCAAACTACCCTGTTCACTTCGGCCTCTACTGCTATGTCCTGAAGCCCACGGGGAAAACATCGCCAAAGAAGACGTTTTACAATCACAAATTTTCCAAATTGGACAGTAGGCAATCCTTGAGCTTATATGAACGAAGTACGAACGTCCTTGCCCCTCTGCCAGAATGGAGAAGGCTTACATTGTTCAAACAAGCGGATTCCCAAGAGCCAGGTATTGTATTTATTAAGAAGCCAGCCCCAATTATTCTTGAAACCGCCTTACTTTCAATTGTTTTAGACAGCTAACCTAATCAAACCATCCAGTTAAGATTCTGTAAATTCACCGCGGTTGGAGATATGGGAAGGTAGTTTGTGTGTAATACTATTTCACTACTTCTAGTATGCTATTTCTTTCGGCACATAGGGCTCTTCGATGTAAGTAGCATCTTCGTCGCTTAGCTTGAAGCTTACTGAAGAGACAGCTTCATCAATTCGTTCTTTGCTATTGAGACCTGAAATTGGGTAGACTTCTTTTTTCAAGCACCAGGAAAGTGCAACGGTTGCCATGGCCACCCCGTGTTTCTTCGCGATCTCAGCAACACGCCCCACGAGGGTTTCGTCGACTTCAGAGCCTCGACCTCGAACTAAAGATGCTAACAATTTATCCGTCTGCTCTCTCTTTGAACGTCTTTCCGTCCATGGATGAGCAAGTACACCTCTTGCCAAAGGGCTCCAAGGTATAATTCCAACGCCACTATCTCGGCAGTATGGGATCATCTCTCTCTCTTCTTCTCGATACATAATATTGTAGTAGTTTTGCATGGAGATGAACTTGTGCCACCCATTCGTCTCAGCAACATTCTGAAGCTTTTGGAACTCCCAGCAAGCCATTGAGCTCGCACCGAGATACCTCACCTGACCACTCTCTACAACATCATTCAATGCCTTCATGATCTCTCTTGCTGGCGTCTCTCGATCCAGGCGATGGATTTGGAGCACATCAATGTACGTCCCAAGCCTTTTGCAACTAGCTTCTACGGCGTCAAAAATGTGCTTTCGAGAAAGGCCGACACGATTCACAAGGCCCTGCTTGTCCTTGGTCATAAGCTCTGAAATAGGGGACTGGTTAACTGGGTCATTGGCGTAGAAGACTTTGGTTAGTATAACCACGTCTGATCGAGGGATATCGTATATTTTGAGGGCCTTGCCAATGATCTCCTCCGAACGTCCATTAGAGTAAGCATCTGCCTGATTTAACAGCCGATAGTTAGCGACTAGGCCCATTGGTGAGATAAGGCGCAAGACGTATGGGGCTCTTACTGTGTCCCAGGTATTAATCCCAACTTTGAAAGCGTGCTCAAAAAGTGGAAGTGCCTCTTCCTCATTGAGAACCCAGTCCTGCCATTTAGATGATCCGTAACTGGCTGTCCCAAGGATGATCTTTGAAATGTATAGTCCAGAGTCACCTAGTCTACATGACAATTTCCAGGTCAGCCTAAGCAGGAAATTGGAGGCATCACACTAACCTGACGTATTCCATGGTTTATCTACTAGTTGCTAAATCTAATGTGGACAGGTTCACCAAAAATATCGTGGCAATATCCTAAAGATTTATATGATAGACTTGCCGCGATAACAGGAAGCAAAGCAGGCGGAGCTCGGAACATCTTTCGGGGAAATACCCCGCCGTCAAGTTAGGTTCGCGGCCCATTCGATCATAGACATGTGCAAATCAGAAAGCGACATAGAATGCGTCCTCCGCGAACCAATAAGTTAATGGCCGAAAGGGAACTATAACTTAGAACTGTAAGCACTACATTGGTCCAAAGCTGACGGTCTAATCCGGGCCGCTAATTACCCCGCCTCGGATATGTGGCTAGTGGCGAAGCTAGCTTCCGTGCTTTGTGCTACTAAGGGAAACATTCACTCGGTACCGCAACGCGCTATACAAATTGGTTACAGTCCGCCGTATCTCTGGAATATCTCCCCAACAATAACTGTTGTGGTATTGTAGAGACGATTTAAAAGCCATCTAATATCTATAGTTCATATGTTGAAAATCTCCACGATACTTAAAAGCTAAGCACGAACCTAGCATACATACCTATACGCTTTCTTCCACTTAGGCCAGGCCCTCTTCTCCAGCATCTCTTCCTCAATCAGTTCAGCAGTATCGAGCGCACGACGACCAGTAACCAAGTCCATTCTATCTGTACGCATGAAGGGTGTCTTGAAGTAGATCTTGTATGGGAAGTAGCAGAACAACACGACAGGCGCCGCAAGGTATGCCAAGAAAAAATTCTCAGCGATCGCTTTAGAGGTCATGTCCCTCCAGCCAATTGGCCAGACGGCAGTCCAGAATTGAGCAATGAGCACGATGCAATTGAGGAGAAAGCCGAGCCAGGAGCCATAGACGCCGACCTGGGAGCGGAATGCGAGCTCGTCGAGAGAATGGCCTTGCTTTTTCCACGCAGAGCGGAAGCGAATGTGAGCCAGGCAGATGGAACCCCATGTGAAGATGGATGAGAGCCCAGAGAGGGAGTATAGCCAATTGAGAGCGGTACTGGATGTTTTCGGTCCACCAGCGACGACATAGCAGAGGAGACCGATGACCGATGAAACCCCTATAGCGACTATTGGGCGCCCTTTGCGGTCAATGTATGCCAGGATGCGTGGCGCTTGGTTTTGCTCTGCGAGGGCGGCGAGAGTACGGGACGAGCCATACACGGCAGAATTACCGACAGACAGAACGGAAATGAGTACTACAACGTTCATTATCGATGGCAGAACGGGGATTGAGGCGTTTTCTATGGCGATGACGAAAGGTGAGGCCTTGGCATCAGTAGAACCAGTGCCGAGGAGTCTGGAGTCTCCGTATGGAACCAAGAGGGACACGACAGTCAATGCGACCATGTAGAAGAGACAGATACGCCAGAACACCTGCTTGATAGCGGTTGGGAGGGTCTTGCGCGGGTTACCAGCTTCAGCAGCGGCCAGACCAACAAGCTCAGTTCCAGCGAAGGAGAAGGCGGCTGTGACAAAAACGCTGCAAAGGCCCTTGAATCCATTGTTGAAAGGGCCAGAATGGATTGATCCAGGTAGGTTTTTGGTGCTCTGGGTATATCCTTGGTAGTCTGCTGGGACGTTATCGGTCTTCCAGTACCTGTTGCCAATATAGCCACCAACGGGGCCACCACCACAGTTTAGGACTATACCCAATATGATGAATCCAATAACAGCGATGACTTTGATGATAGAGAAGACGAATTCAGCCTCGCCGTATCCTCGCACGCCGAATAAGTTTATCGAAACGATCAATACGAAGAAAATGGTGACCCATGCGGCAGAGTTGGTGTCGGCAGCCCCTGGCCAAAAAGATACGGTAATGGAAGCGGCGACAATTTCAAGGGGAAGAACGACCAACCATTGCATGGCATAGTTCCATCCCATGGCGAATCCCCAAGCAGGATCAATGAACCGCGTGGAATACGCAGAGAAAGATCCGGCCACAGGGAAAATAACTGCCAGCTCGCCGAGAGCCTGAACGGTACAGAACAACATGATGCCAATGACTCCATATGCAATGATCAGAGACGCGGGTCCACCCCTGGAAAGCGCGGCGCCAGATGTAACGAAAAGGCCAGTACCTAGGGACTGTTAGCAACGCCTCTTTCTAATTGATTCGTGTAGAACTTGCCAATTGAACCACCAATGGCAATCATCTGCAGATGTCTGCCCTTGAGCTTCCGAGCAAGGCCAGAGTTGGCAGTCCGCTGCGCGGCACCCTCATGATCGAAGCCGCCGCCCTCGGCCTTGAAGGCATGGGTGGTATTGGCGTTGGTCTCCCTTCTAAAACTGTCGGCAAGGCGTGTAAATATAGGTCCCTTTTGTTGCTCTTCGTTGGCGATTACGTGTTGGTTGTCGCCGTTCTTTGGGGCTGATATATCATAAATGCCATCCTTTTCAGGGTCGCGGTCTAAAGGGTTTGTTGACATTCTGCCTCTTCTATTGTGCCTCTTGTATTCTCGAAGTCTGCATTATTCAACCTTGAAGTATGCGGGGGGGGGGCTAGTTTATGATAAGATGGCGGTTAGAAGGGGATGCTGAGCTCCGGGAGGATCGCCGGCGCTAGAACGCGATTTGGAACGAGCTACTGTGCCTAGATACGGTGCCGAACAACCGACTTTCTCTATATGGTGAGAGCTGCAGAGCAAACTAATATGAATGGCCCTTAACAGCGAGAAGGATTTTATGGGGTTCTCTAATCTTACTCATCTTGCCCAACTAGGCAGCTGGGTAGTGGCGGAATGTTCGCTGTGGGCGGGGGTGGAGTGCCTGGCGTGCTAGCGCGGCATTATAATACCTCACCTGCCCTTTTTTATACAGACATATATATCTCCCTGCCCCATCTAACACTATCCGAGAGCAGTAGACCCGTATTGAAGATTGGATAGCAAATCGCAACATTTCATGGACAAATAAATACTCTATTCGTAGTAGGACCCAGACGTGACGGATGTCATACGATGCTTTTCCCCATACCCCACATGCCTTTCCCCTCCCCATACCCACATCGGCTCCCCACATACAGTAGTGCTAGTAGTTCATCTTCCACCACGCACAAGGAAGGTCTAGCCACTTTTAAGTTCCAGATCGCAAAAAAATACCCGTCCACGCAGTTGCGTGTTACTTGCGAGGTTTTCCTAACTTAAGGAAACATATGAAGGCGATAATAGTTGAATATTATTTTTATAAAGCTTACAAATGAGAATTTAATGACGCTGTCATCTTTGAGTTGGATGTATATATAGAAAGGTTGTACATTTTCTAAATATGTTATAGCGCTAACTAATCTAACTCTGTTAATACAGCGAGTTGGCTAACGAAAGCCACACATTAGTTCTTCCTCTGTTGCCTTGTTATAAGATGCTTGTCTCATTTCTGTTGTCTCATCTCCCGCCGTTTGGAAATACGACCTTTGGTAATCGATTTAGCCAATGTTGAGGTGACTTGTAGTATGGTATAATATTCTTCTCTACTATATTCCAAGTATTCACAAGAGAACATAAATCTTAGAAATGAAACGAGATGGCGAGATCGTGGCAATGGTTAGGCCGCTTCCCATCTCAAAGCAACTTATGCCACCCCCCACAATCTCCTCGCTCACAGCAACACAGCAAACAGCGCAGCAAATCCAGTACCAAGACCAAAAACCACCGACAGAGGACCGTTGGGCACAGCAGCCGCGGCAGAAAAAATAGGCGCGCTGGTGGTTGTCGCGGAAGGGTTCGTGTTCGTCAACGTGGCGAGGGTGGTGGGCAAAGCGGGCGGTGGGGTTGTTGGCTCGGGAACGCCATCGGGGCAGTGCCAGTGGTCGCCGTGAGCAACACACTCGCCTGATGTAGCCTCACTTGCCGTGGCAGTTGGCGTAGATGCTGGCGGAGTAGACGGCTCCGGCACGCCAGCTGGGCAGTCCCAGTGGTCGCCGTGAGCCACGCATTCGCTGCCAGTGACGGGTGGGGTTGTTGGCTCTGGCACGCCATCTGGACAGTACCAGTGGTCGCCGTGAGCAACACACTCGCCTGGTGTAGTCTCACTTGCCGTGGCAGTAGGCGTAGATGCTGGCGGAGTAGACGGCTCCGGAACGCCAGCTGGGCAGTCCCAGTGATCACCATGAGCTATGCATTTGCCGCCGGTGACAGGTGGTGTGGTTCCACCGGTTGCACCTCCTGGTGGTGTTGTTGGCTCGGGCACGCCAGCTGGGCAGTCCCAGTGATCACCATGAGCTATGCATTTGCCGCCGGTGACAGGTGGTGTGGTTCCACCGGTTGCACCTCCTGGTGGTGTTGTTGGCTCCGGAACACCAGCTGGGCAGTCCCAGTGGTCGCCGTGAGCTACGCATTCGCCTTCAGATATTGGAGCGGTGGTTGAGGTAGGTGATGATGTCGAGGTAGGTGTTGGGGGTGGGGTGGTCGGCTCTGGCACTCCCTCTGGGCAGTGCCAATGGTTACCGTGAGCTACGCATTCACCTTCAGATATCGGTGAGGTGGTTGAAGTAGCTGACGATGTCGAGGTAGGTGTGGGAGGTGGGGTGGTTGGCTCTGGCACGCCCTCTGGACAGTGCCAGTGGTCACCGTGAGCTTCGCATTCACCTTTAGATATCGGAGCGGTGGTTGAGATAGCTGACGACGACGGGGTAGGTGTTGGGGGTGGGGTGGTCGGCTCTGGCACTCCCTCTGGGCAGTGCCAGTGGTCACCGTGAGCTTCACATTCGCCTTCAGATATCGGAGCGGTGGTTGAGGTAGGTGACGATGTCGAGGTAGGCGTTGGAGGTGGGGTGGTTGGCTCTGGCACGCCAGCTGGGCAGTCCCAGTGGTCATCGTGAGCTACGCATGTTGGTGCAGCCGTTCCAGTGGGGTTGGCGGAACTGCAGTGCCCTGGGGATTGTTAGATATCTGAAGATGACTGATATAATGAAGAAAATGCAGGGAAAGGAAGGTGGGTTTCTTACAATGGTCACCATGGAGGGTGCAATCGCCAGCCGTTGGCGAGGGCGGAATAACCACAGTCGTAGTAGGGCAGGCGCCCGTGATCGTGTAGATGTTGGTGATGATCTTGTAGCCGGCCGAGGTGAGTACGTGCGAATCCTCGAAGTTGTAGGCCGTGATAAGGCCGAGGCCGGGGAAGTTGAACGCGGTGGTGTGGACGGCGATCTGTGCACCTGTCTCGGATGCGGTCCCTTGGACGCTGTTGACAGAGGAAGCCCAGCTCTTGTAGTCGGTCACCGTGTGATCGATCCCGAGGCTCGTGACGGTCTTCGTGCACAGCTCGGCGGCGGCAGTGGTGGTTCCTGCCTGGGACTGGGGGAGGGCAAAGGCCTGCGTGACGAGCACGCCGCCTGCGAAGAAGTGGAGGAGATTCATGGTAGGAATTGATGGGGATTGAGGGCTGGTCTCGACTGATCCGATCTGTCAAAACGAGTGAATCAGGATGGATGCCGCCTTGATCTGGGTGCCGAAAGCTCTTTTTATATAACTTCGACAGGGCAGGCCAATGTTGTATAGATGGCTGGAGCGCCGGACGGTACTGAAGTTATCACATCACGTAACAACAAAGGCAACAACAATCTAGCCCTTAGCTATCACAACCTATCACCCATGTACCGTAGCATGGCGTCGGGAAAGAGAGGGTACGACAGGAAAATGGCGCAGAAAACGAGTTAGGAACCAGCTGGTATGCATGGTAATGTTCGGTTGGTCACTGTGTTGACGCGCCAAGTATTGGTTCTGGCACTTTAAGGATTAAATATGACAGCTCCCTAAGAAATACTAAGACGCTAATCCCGCGAACAAGTGTTTGTTTTCGGTATCGCATGCGGAACATCTGGTAACTCCAGCCTACACAGTGCAGAAAAGGGTTTGTCCGCACGGGAAGCATATGGCTTCCTCGTGGGGGTTGTAACCCTCGTGGATATGACACCCATGGGATTATCTCTTGGATTCTCTTGGGAGACGGAAGAAGAAGCTGAGTGAGCCGCGTCTAGGACGCCGTCATTTAATCCGCGAAACCAAGAACGAAACCTTGGGGGATCTGTAGATTACTAGCTGACTGAAAGAAAGAGGCAGATGGAGAGAGAAAGGGGGGTAAAGAAAGGAAGGCATCACGAGATGGTCATGTCCGTCTTACCTCACGCCTCTGCCTCACCTTCTATATAACTCCCCCCTCTGCCTCCCAAACAACAAGACAACCAACACTCACATCCATCCACATCCACACACTCCAACTTTCCAAATTCCCGAAGCCCAAAACCACTCACCACCACATCACCACCACATCACCACCAAATCAATCAACATGAAGATCACAATCCCCTCCGTCCTCCTCTTCGTCGCGGCCGCCAGCGCCATCGTCGTCAAGCGCCAGTGCGAGCCCCCATCCAACACCGAATGCGCCCTTGTCGTCGGCACCACCTGCGATTACTGCTGCTCTGCCCTCCCAACGGGAACTGATGCCTGCCACGCGCATGAGCCCTTCCAAAGCTGCGCAGACGGCAAGGGAATTATCTACCACTGCGATGAGATCCACACGTTGTAGACGGACATCGTTGGGATGTCTCGCTTGCAAACAATGAATAAGGTGAGCTGGGGGGGCTGCGATGTTAGTATGGGCTGGAAGTGTTTACTGATTAGTGACTTTTCTTGTAGGTTGCCAAGTGCAGATAAACTGTAGATGGGATGGGGTCGTCGACTGTTTGCTAACTTACATTCAACATGGATTAGGGAGGATGTTTTAATGCATGAAATGCTCTCCGTTATGCTTGATGTGCCTTTTTGTCTACGTGTGTGCGGTTATGGTCGTGTAGATTGTACTGGTGATGATAATACCTTATAATAGTATTGACTTGACCAACTTGACGGAATTGATGGTGGTAGTTGTAAAGGATTCAATTCCCGGGGCAAGAGGATGATGATGGTCGTCGTCCCTCGAACCCTCCAGGTATCCCGCCAAGCGGCCAAGCCACGCCCCTTTCCGCTCCGCCCCGCCCGCAACTTTGACAGATGGCTCAATTGATAGTCGCGACATCGCACCGTCACCTTGGGGGATATAACTGGCATTGACATGGGGTCATTCTATTATACACATGTTTGATTAGCGACGGTTAATTTGCATTTCTTTTTTTTTCTCTTCGTTTCCGTGCCTTGAATGTGTGCGTGGGGGGTTTAGCTCTTTCCACTTTTCTGGTCTCCTTATCCAGTCGATGCCATGGAGGCGGGCTCTCAGACAGCTCTTCCCGGTCCTCGGTCGTGCGATTATGGAGCTGTCTGCGCGGGGTAGGTTCTCGTGGATTTTCGGTGTTTTCTTGTCTGGTCCGATGTCCAGGGAGTTGAGGAAGCGTCCGTGTTTTCCTTGTTTTCCTTGTTTTCAATAGTATCCCAGCCATTGTAAGATCCAATATCGCCTTGTTAGGGTGAGGATATAGAAAACCTGAGTGGTCTCTCATATGGGGTAACTCTAGATCGCTGGATGAGTGTATTTATAATAGCACCCTCTATTGCACGCTTGTTGTTTCTCTGCGTTGATTCTAGATCTGAAGTGTGAGCTGGAAACGAAAGCGTGAAGAATGCGGGGGTAGTGAGGGATACAAGGAGATGATTTGAATCTGAAGATCGAGTTTGGATAAATCAATCAATCAACCATGGTCACCAATCCAACTATATGTATCTACTCGACACCATTCCCACCGACTATCCTTAGCTTTGATGCTTATTACACTATTTATTTGGAGTCGTTGCCACCCAAAACTGAGCCATATAAGAGTTCTTCGTCAGTACCCTCGGGTTCAATCCATACCTCGCCTCTTTGCCTCTCACTGTTTCCCCAGGCAGTGTAATCTCTCCCCAGTTACCATCAGTCTGGATAAACTTGAATTCCATACCCTCTAGAATATTAATGATCTCGTCTAGGGATAATTCAACGAGCGGCCGAGACCCATAAAGTAAGGGGTCAAGGTTTATCCACGCCACCTGGTTTCAGCAAGTCTGGAATAGTTTCAAAATAGTGTAATAGGTTGCGTGCTGTGTCGATGAAGAACAATGTTACTATAACATCGAACTTGTAGTGGCGCCTAAACTCAGTGGTAAAGTCTCCTTCAACATGGATTAAGCTATTTGGAGACGCGATGAGATCTGGAAAATGGGCTTCTCGCTGAAGTTCTTCTGTCGTAGGCTGATGAGACCAGTTGTCAACGTAAGGGTATAAAGATTCCCCCTTGACTTTTTTAAGGCTCGCGATGTAGCGGTAAGCTAGGTTCATGTATGTTGACCACTCATTGCTTATCACATGAAAACCTTGGGACAATTATTAGAGACAAATACCATTACGCCTGTTAAAAACAAATTTCTCAGACTCACCTCCTAAATCGGCGACTTCATGCGCAAGCCTCCCCAAACCTGACCCGGGGATCAGTGCCCTAACGAACCTGTTCTGCCGTTCTGGGAACAGATCAAGAAGCGTTTCTAAGATTTGGGGAAACACCGCCTGTCTTTCATCAATGCCATCATCCGCCCAGTCACGTACGATATGTTTCATGGCCTGCGAGACACTGGTGTGATCAGATGATGCACCATTCTTATCCAGCTCCTTAGTAAAAGCCGACATATCTGAAGGTTCAATGCCATAATATTTCATGGCGTAATTTGCAATCCTCCCCGCCAGTTCTGCGTTTTGTTGGGTTGCGTTCGAAGCATCCTTGAGCTTTTTCTGGTAATCTGCGATCCTATCTACCATCTAAACATGGGAAGTGTATTAGCTATGTTCCTGATGGAAGACAAATATTCAGATGATAGAATAATAATAACAAGGTTACCTAATTCGGCAGGAAAGAATAATAGTAGACGAATGCGTACTTGTTTCTGCCAACGGCTTAGTCTTCTATATGACTCTCTCTTCTGCTGGATTCTTGTCTCTGCAATCTTCCCAAAACGCTGGAATCCATCGATTGCAGACAATAGCCTATATCTCAAATGTACCTTAGTATAATCTGCGTTCTTTGCTGGCTTTTGCAGCTTTCTAAGCAGACGAGCTTTCTCGTTGTCAATTCCATCTATTCGATTACGGCGCTGGAGGTCGAACTCTTCTTCCAAGGTATTATAGCCCTTTACGATTGTTGTTGTCCGTATTTCGAGTATCCATTGGGGTTGGGCGACGGGAAATTGTTCACCGTGAATAGGAGCATCGGAATGGGCGATCGCAACACAAGTTTTAGTAAATATACTGAGGAATAGGCCAGATATTAGGACAAAGGTAAGAGAATTGTGTGCGCTGAGAATCTGGACTCGAGAGCACGCTTTCCACCACATATTCGTCGTCAGCACAGCTCAGCTGCTGGCAATGGCCTTCGATAGGGACTCTGGAGGTGAGAGATTGAAAATAAAACAGCGCTATGATGAGTTGGAATTATACATTTTTGAAGATGAGCAGGATATCTAATCCCCCTCAGACCCCCACAATATCCATCAAGGTTGTGCTAAATTTTCGATGCACCATCCCTCCCCATCTTGGCAGCAGCAGTCCTCACCAGAAGTGCTTGGCGCGTATGCTCTGCAAATTCCTGTTTATCCCTCTACCTCATCCTGTATGTCTTTACTTTTATAAGTCCCCAGCGTGGGTAGAGTTACGCTCGGTGTAGATTTACAAACCCACGCCGATGTTGTTTGTCTTTCAGCAAGTTCATAGATGACAATCTGTCCATTGCACCAGGTCCTTAGTAGAAGCGTTGCATCGAAAAAAGCCATATTGCCCTCAACGACGACCATCCTATCAAAAAAACTAGATAGCAGCATTCATACTTTCCTGCTGTCCTCTTTTCTAAATGCCTCTCAACATGGTCCATCATCTTGTCGGGTTTCAAAAATGTGCGCATGCGTCTATCATAACCCCGTCGGTTAGTCGGCAGTCATGAATGAAAAACCAACGCCAAGTTAACGCCAAGTTAACGCCAAGTCAACCTATAATTACTCTTCGTACCTGCTGTGCCGTAAATTTCCTTGTCCGCGCCGTTCATTCGCTGGTTAAGCTTCAATACTCCTATTAAAGCCAACAACACCAGTTCATTCCCAGCATAACCTTCCAGCTCAATCTCCGCACTCCAACATGTCACTAGATGGAGTCAAGCTCCCCTCGGATAAGTATAGCGTTGCATCGATACGGGGTCGATCGTGGAAATAAACTTCAGCCACCGTACCGTATAATATAAAGATGTCCCCAGGTTTAGATCTGACGATCTCCGTCAACCTCGTCCACCGACGTCTACCCCACCATCTGTCACTCGCTTATCTCACGTCATTCACTCACTCGTTCTTATCTTTTGTTTTATCATAATTGATCATCATGGCGCCGGGATTGTCTACTAAGCTGCTGCTCGCCGGCCTCTTGAGCACCGCCTCTCTAGTCACCGCAAGGGAACCCTACGACCAGGAGAAGCAGAATACTGACGCGACCTGCGCAGTGAGTTACCCCATCACCCCTTCCCCCCCCCCAAATATCGCTCTCTCGTTCTCCGCGTATCCTTAAGAAGATTTTGCAAAACTAATACCTCCTCGCCAGAACGGGTGCTTCGCCAAATTCTTCACGAATTTTTGCTCAGATGACGCAGGATGCGTGTGCAACCAACAGGAGCATCGGGAAGGCTACCTCTGCTGCATGGCCAAGGAGTGCGCCCCAAACGTTTTCCCCGAGGGCCTCACAAGATCATCCCTAGCTTGCGAGACTAGGAACTTGCCGTTCACTTTCGAGGTGGAGAAGGCGTGTGGGTTTAAGTTGACGACTACATATGAGGCGCCTATGCCGACGGATACAGGGGAGGCGGCGTCGGATTGTGATGTGAGTGAACTATCCTCTTCCATATCCATCCTTGCACTGCTTGACAAATATCAATATTTTGTTGGAGGAGTATGGATGGGTTTGGCAACTGGTACTAATACGTACATCTAGAACAACTGCTTCTCGGATAGCTTCCCCGGCGGCTCCTGCACCGACGACGCAGCATGCATGTGCACGCAAAAAAAGTACCGTGAGCGCTACTTCTGCTGCATGGCCCAGGGCAAGAACTGCCCGCGCACCGTCTTTCCCGGTACCTAATCCTCCTGTTACCCCATTTGCTATCTTTACTGCAGCTAATGAATCACCCCAGACGCCCTAAAGCGCCACTCCAACAATTGTCAAGAGAGAAACTTGCCATTCACCTTTGACGTCGAGGAGGTCTGCGGTGTTACGTTCACGACTTCTACCACTGCTCCTGCAGCAACTTCTACTCCTGCTCCCACTTCCACCAGCGACTCCTCCAAGGCTTCTTCAGCTTCAGAGACTACCGCTAAAGGTACGACTCCAGACACCACCGAGGCTTCAACTCCAGACAGCACCACCGGTGCTTCAACTCCGGATAGCACTGACGAGGCTTCATCTTCAGGCACAGGCACAGGCACCGCTGAGGCTTCAGCTACGGAGACTGTCACTCCTATCCCAAATAGCGCGCCACAAGCGGCTGTTGTATTCAATGGTGTTGCCATTGTCATTGCTGCGTCGGCAATGTTGTTCTTGTAGATGGTGATGATGGGCGACAGGGCAGCAAAGCAGCGAGGCCTCGATGGCAAGAACTTACAATAATTAATTATCTTAATTACCGGGAGCTACATGTCTAATGCCTTTCTTCCCATGTACATATACCGCAGATGTTGCCGTGGCGGGGTTGGTTGGAAGGAGCCGAAAATGGAAACTCCTCTTGGGATTATCTACCTCGGCGTCTTTCTGACATGCCAACGGGCAACGTCTCAGTAACGGATATTACAAATAACATAACAATGTAGACTGTAAAATATATATTAATGACGATGAAGTCAATACATCTGGAAGCCATGCGAGAAAACTATATAGTGGGGGGTGGCAATGTCATGTAGATAGTTCACATTTCTCCTCTACGAACTGAACTACCCTGACAATTGAGCCAGTAGGTTTTCAAAAGATGGCCACGAAGAGTCCAGACGGGTTCGGCGAGCCTTCCATCCTTGGCAACCGCCTTTGATGCGCCGAATATGGATCGCTGGTGGTAGTGGAGAGGGGGTTGTAGTGTGGGGTTGTGGGTACGAGTGAGATGGACGTATGGGCACCATGTACGTTCTGTGCCGTGCTGTATGGGCCCATCAACAACTCTCAACAGGAACATCTCGAGAGTGTGCAAAGACTTATCTAAATATGATGTTCCTTTACCAACTGATCGTATTGATACCATATTGATTAGTCGCTGGTTCGATCGAATCTTCTTGCAATATCCCGTCTCTCTTCCCTTCCCTGTCTCCCAAGGTGGCCTATTAGTTTCTAGTACATAGTAACGAGACCTGAGTTATACCTTATGTATTGGTGTAGGGAAAGAGCTTGAAATTTTTGGGATTGGTTTGGAGCTTCAATCAGATATATGTCTGATGTGACTTTCATTTCGAAAACAAGCGTTCTTATACATATGTGCTTCGCTGCGCTTCCCTTCGGTACTTTCCTCCTCTTTTTGCTCCTTCCTGCGCCACGTACACTACATCTCATCCCTCATCACCCCACTACATTGCATCGCACTATCGCATTATTGCATTCAGACAAGGAAGTGTAGGCATCGCTGATTGTTCCTGACTCAGGCTGCATTTGTTGGCTTTGGGGGCAACAAATAATAACTGAGATAGTAGTGGTGATTATTGTATTGGAAGCTCGTTGGGCGATTATACATTAGGCACCAGCGATTCCATTGGGATATGTGTAACATTCGTGCTGAGAACGCCAGACCGGTGCTTGGTATGGAATCGTCATTATCTAATTGTTTGTGAATTATACTCTGCAATCCCCAAAACTGATAATTATCTGCGAATCTGCCTCGCCCTTCTGAACCATGTCATCTGTCGTCTTCTAAAAGCCGTATAGGCTGTCGAGCTCCCTCAAATTCCATTCCGAGTTCTAGTTGAACAATAATGTTGACAGTGGTAACGTTTTGCGTATAGAAGCTAGGCATTCGACTCTGCTTGGCAACGTTTTGAACAGCATATGTCCCTGCGTTTATATTTGTTTAGCGTGCCGTACATATCTACTTAGTAGAATGAGCTTTAATGTACCTAGAGGGTTGGTGTAGATTCCGTTTACCCTTTGATATAATTTCCATAGAATAAGGATTGACGGTGGTAGGCTCGCGACTACCGCTATTATTGCGACGATGGACTCGGTGGAAAGCGACATGACATGAATCCTTGAGCAGGCCGGTATTAAATCTACATTATTCATATTTGATCCTGCTGCCAACTATTTATTTAAACACAGAACCCAAATGAAATGCGAATTATGGGAAAGTAAGGTCTGAAAGAAAGATCGCCTTAAAATTTGTCTCTAACAAGGCTATGTGGCATTGGCATGGCATTGGAATGGCATTGGAGCGGGAGCAAAATTCTGGGATCAACCACTCAGGAGATCCATGGGGATTCACTTCCCTGAACTTCCGCTGCGCAACAAACTCTTTGGGCCACCTGGAAACAAATTCTGGTATTCTCTAATCATGATCCTGGAACATATCTAGGATCGATTGGCTTATTATTGGCTAGAATCTGCGATGTACGGAATTCGCGTTTTGGAATCTGCAGCTGAGCCCAGGTGTCTGTGCTCCACCAACAGGATCGTACCTTTGAAAAATGGGGTGTCGAGCCTCATGTCAAAAAAAAAGAATTCTGGACACTTCGCGCAAGGTTAATCTCAGCTCCTCGTACATATTTTGGTAAATAGATAGAGCTGGTAAACTCTAAATTCCAAGCGCCTGTATTTTATACAAGTGCTATTTTCCGACCATCTCTCTTGACATAAATATCTGCTGCTGCCAGTTTGCAAGCGCTCTGCCTAACGTTCTCCCAGCAAGCACACGCCCTCTGATTAGAACATTGCCCTTTATCTTTCCAAATATAGTACAAGACGGTTGCTTCAGGTTTACTAAAATCTCTGTTTTTATCTTTCACACAGAGAAAACTACCGCCACATATCGCTTGAACATGGGAAAAACAAGAAAGGAGACAGATGCTGAGTGGGAGGTACATAAGAGCGAGATTGAAACCCTGTTCTTAAAAGAGAAAAAAACAAGAGACGAGGTTATGGAAATCATGGAAAAAACCCACGGGTTTCAAAGAAGGTTCGGAATCCAGGCTCTGTTATCATAATCCACTTAATTCTTTCTCCTCAATGTTCCTATCCTCTCTACTTACTGTCTTGTCATAGCAAATCACAGTACATACGAAAGTTACAGCAATGGAATTTTAAAAAGAACTCTACAAACGAAAATTGGAAATTCGTCGCCAGGCGCTTGGAGAAACGGAGACTGGAGGGCAAAGACAGTGAAACGCGTATCAACGATGAGTTAATAACGACGAAGAAAATAAAGCATGAAATTTCGAGATACACTACACTCTCCTATCAGCAAATGTTAAACGCAGGTAATGTCTAATATACTTATAACAAAACCTATGCGTGGAACAAAGGGGCTTGTCGTTCACAGCGCCGAGTCCAGCCACTCCAGATGGAGTTGAAATTCGCACTCCACAAGTGGGGAAAATCGGATTAGTGGAATATTCCCACATCCCTTGGTACGATTTTGAGCGCTCGGTGGAGTCACAGTGTTTGTCTCCTCATATATCAAATTGCAAGATCTTATCTAATGTTTGCAAGTTGAGTTTTTTCGTCCTAGAGAACTAGTCCAACCAGGCATACATTCTTTGCATTTCGGACAATTCCTGAATTGGTCCCCCAGCTCGCCAATAGACCTTCCTACCGTTGCACCACCTTCTCCATCGGATATATTCACTATCCAACCTGACTTCCAAAGTGTCGGATCCAGCTATCAATTTAGCGGCATATCCAACTCCCTTTGGAGTGATCAACCGACGCAAGACTTGAATGTACAGATTCAGAGCGAGGCGGAAACCCCCATGTCTCCACGCACTCAAACTTCGAGTCGCGAAGTACGCTCTCTTTTTGCGGAAATCACAGGGGAAAGTGTGGACCCATATAGTTACGAGTATCCTCCAAAGGGAGCCTCTGAACTAGACGATGTCCTAATCGAACGTGAAGAGGGGGAGCTTGTGAGAAATATCAAGAAAATGGTTGGGCCGTCTGTCTTGGAAAGTTCATTCCAACTCCTTCGGTATTCAATCTACCTTTCGTCGAGTAACTTGCTATCAACACGCCACACTGATAAACTCCTTAAGTGGGCGGTGGAAAGTGGGCAATTTTCCATCATACATCGCTTAATCAGGATGAAGAAGTCGTCAACTGAGGTCTTTGCATCAAATTTGTTTGTGAGTGCCGCGAGGCAACAATATGCCAAAATTGTACGCGCCTTCATTGCCCTTGGAATCGATGTCAACGTTCTAGGAGGTGGTCAAGATGATAAAACCACCGCACTTTACGAAGCGGCCGTAAATCGAGATGTTAGCCTTGTTAGGCTACTCCTAGACGCAGGGGCAGACCCCAATCGCATGGGGCCAGACCAGTTCATCTCGCCACTTCAAGAAGCTGTGATGCAAGACTGCAGTTTCAAGTCATGGAGATTATTGGGGGCACAAATGCATGTGGACGTTTCGTTGGAGAAAAATGACCTCGAATTGGTCCATATGTTACTAGAGGCAGGAGCAGATGTGAATATTGCGCCTAGGAGTTTGTTTAATTCCACCTTGCTTCTCTCTGCAGTACATCAGCGCAACTCCAAGCTGGTTGCGATGCTCTTAGACTGGAACGCACATGTGAATCTCATGACGAAAACTTCCATGACTGCGCTACAACGTGCAGCAGAATGCAATAGTATTGAAATTGCGCAGCTTTTACTTGATGCAGGGGCAGATGTTAATGCTCCAGCTGGACAAAATTACAAACCTGCTCGTATTGAAGGAGCAGAATATGACGATTTTGAGAATCTTATGTCGCCTATTCAATATGCAGCTTTCCACGACAACATTGAGATGGTACAAATCTTTCTAGATGAAGGCGCGGATGTTGACGGATATCTTCCTACTGAAGACGAATTTCCAAAACATTGCTATGAAGACATAGGCGAATATTCCACCGAAACCCCACTTCAATGGGCAGTCCGACGTGAAAATGCTGTGCTCGTTCGACTGTTGCTGTTAGCTGGTGCAGAGATCGATGGACGGGGGTATGGGCCGACACCTCTTCAGATTGCTGCAGAACGAGGGAGCATTAAAATTGTAAATCTTCTTCTTAAAAAGCATGCATCCATCAACGCTGAACCGATTAAATCATGTGGAAGAACTGCCCTTCAGGCAGCAGCAGAAAAGGGAAACTACGACCTTGTCAAGATTTTGATAGATGCAGGAGCTCATGTAAATGCTCAAGCTGGACCAAACGCAGGGCGGACAGCACTACAAGCGGCAGTTGACTCAGGGAACATTGAACTAATTGAAGTACTGATCGCTTATGGTGCGGAGATCAATGCCGAACCTAGCCCTGTTAATGGTCGAACCTGTCTTCAGGCAGCAGCTGGAATCGGGAATTGCGAGATGATTCAGATATTCCTAAATCATGGCGCCGACATAAATGCTCCTGCAGCCCGTGAAGGCGACCGAACTGCTCTGCAGGCGGCATTGGAAAACAACCGTATCCCAGCGGTTGAGATGTTGCTTGAAGCTGGAGCAGACATTAATGCAGCACCTAGCGAAAGCGGTGGACTAACCGCACTCTATGCATCTGTTAAATGTCGAAATCTCGGTTTCGTTCAACGACTTCTGTTAACTGCCAATCCCAACAGCGAGACAGGTAGAGAGTCGCCGCTTATTAGAGCAGCAGAACTAGGTTCAACCGATATTGTGCAATGTCTTATTCAGGCAGGTGCAAACGTGAACTATGACCGGCAGGGAAACTCTCCACGGACAGCACTTGAAGGAGCTATTATAAACAGCCACTTGCATATAGTTCACGAACTACTTGCTGCTGGATCTGATATTAATGGTCCAGCCTTTAAAGATGGAATATCCAACATGTCGCCATTAGAGGTAGCAGTGTGTGGACTCCAAGCTGGTGTAATAAGCTTACTACTCTCAAAGGGAGCAATGGTTAATTTATATCCTGAATGTGCTCTACCACAATCAACACCCCTAGGCTGTGCACTTGGCAAATATTGGCAGAATGAGGGAATAATACGGCTTTTGGTCGCAGCTGGAGCGGATGTAAACAGAGCTAGTCGTCAGGGAATGCCACTCCCAAATGCAGCTAGGAATATCAGATCGGTTCAGACCCTGCTTTCAGCAGGTGCAAAAGTGAACGGCACGATACCAGGTGGAGCCACAGCGCTTCAAATGTCAATTACGACAGACAACATCGACATCGTTCAGGTTCTACTAAATGCCGGAGCAGATGCAAATGCTCCACCTCCTCACGAAAAGTACGGCAGAACAGCACTTCAAGATGCAGCAGCACAAGGCAAGGTCCCGATTGTTAGCCTACTCTTGCGACATGGCGCGGATCCAAATGCCCCAGCCTACGAGTACCACGGAGTCACGGCACTACAGGCGGCAGCAATATCTGGCCATCTTCCAGTTGTCTTGATGTTGCTCAAAGCAGGAGCAGATGTCACTGCCCCGCCGGCTAAAACTGGTGGCAGGACAGCGCTGGAGGCGGCCGCCGAGCATGGTCGCCTCGACATAGTCTCTTTGTTCCTAGAGAATGATGGCGACCCAGACAGTCTCGAACTACGACGCAAGAGAGCTGCGAAACTGGCCATGGCAAATGGGAATATCTTTATTTCAATGCTCTTAAATGAGTATGGGAAAGCTTAATTGAGTGTTTATTATTTTTAGAATGCGGAAAAGCAAGCGCCGAAGGAAAATGGTTGTTTTTAGTCATTTTCGCTATGTGCAATTTCTTATGTTTATTTCATATAGGGAGTCTATATTTCACCCTCGCTTTCAACAAGGCTCAATCACACATCACAAAATTTACAAATTGGACAGTAGGCATTCCTTGAGTAATTCTTTGATTTCTCGTAGAATAAATCCGCTATATTGAATACACAGTCCCCCTAATACGTAGCACAACGCAGCTTCCCAAAGCTGGTCCCTCACCCCCAAACGCCAATAGCATGCAGAGCACTCATCCTCCACCACGACCCCCCCTTTACAACAGCCCCTGCTTCTGCAAGTCATAATACACCTTCTCGGGCATGACATTCCCCTCCGCATCCTCCATCTGCACCACATCCCGTCCACTCTCCTCCTTCTTCTTCTCCCGCTGAATCTTATCCCACAACTTCAGCGCATCCTCAATCCCCGTAATCTCACGGAACAGACTCGTATTCGAGATACCCAGACACTTAAGACCATGGATATGACGCGCCTCGTTGAAGTGCTTGTCAAACGCCCTCCGGCCCATGTACACAAAGTTCCCGCAGATCTCGCACGGGAACTCCACGCCCAATCCGTGCAGCTTATACAGCCAGAAGGGGATCGGCTTGCCGTCCCACGCCAGCGGCAGCTTGAGGGGGTTGTATACCTTCTCCTCGCCATCGGAGTCCGAGTCCGAGGCGTCGTCGAGAGTGGGGCCGACTTCCGTGTCGGCAAAGAGCGCCTCAAGCTCGAGCTGTCGCTCACGCTCGGTCATGCCCTGTCTGCGCTCCACGTTGACGCGGGTGTCGCCGCGTTCTTGCGTCATGGCGGCCGCGAGGCGGCGAACACGGTTCTCGCGCTCGGCAATGGCGCGTTCCTTCAGGCGGAGGGTAGATGCGGGGCGGGCGGCGCCGTTGGTGGTCTCAGCCGGAGCGGACGAGTCAGCGAGGCGCGCCGCACGCTGGGCGGCTGCGCGGAGATGCTTCTTGCCCGTCAAATGCGCCTTATAGACGTTAGGGTTGGCGAATTCCTTCTCGCAGTCTTGGCAGAAGATGCCAGATGTGGAGGTGGGGTCGGACGGGGCGGTGTCGACGGTCCAGCCAGGGATGGTGTTTTCGGTCCATGACTTGTCGAAGTCGGCGTCCCACGTTTCAAAAAGGGCGTCGATGTTTTCGAGAGGGCGCGTGCGGCGCATGAAGGATTCGAGGTAGGTGGCGAGCTGGCCGACGTAGGTGAAGTATTGGTCGGTCATTTTGTCGGGGCGCTTGATGGCGCATACGGGCGGGGCGAAGATGTCGAAGACGTCGAGGTATTGGAGGTAGGAGGGGCGCTTGATGCCGGGGAGGTTCACGTAGAGCTCGTGGAGGCCGGTGAGATCGAGGAATCGTCCGTAGGCTTCTTCGCCGGTGAACATGTTGTCGATCTCGGAGACGACCTGCTCGCCTTCTTGGGGCGTCTTCTTCTTGTATGCGCGCTCCAGGTTCTCCACGGGCTCATTGGGGTAGCGGTGATGGAAGGATTTAATGTCTGAGAGTTGCTTGTAGAATTCGGCCAGTGGGTCGCCAGTGGAGATGTTCTGGATCTCTTTACTCCTTGCGCTGTCGGCATCCTTATAGATGTCTATTAACCGTTTCGACTGGTCCTGTATGCGGTCTAGGAAGCCTGCGACTTGGTGATCTCGGTTTAAACGCTCACGGACCTATAATGTTTTATTAGTATGGCTCATGATCTGGGCTTGGCTGGGGACTAACATG
The DNA here is from genome assembly GCA_000750995.1 of Pseudogymnoascus sp. VKM F-4520 (FW-2644). Taxonomy (NCBI): domain Eukaryota; kingdom Fungi; phylum Ascomycota; class Leotiomycetes; order Thelebolales; family Thelebolaceae; genus Pseudogymnoascus; species Pseudogymnoascus sp. VKM F-4520 (FW-2644). The sequence continues at coordinate 2,780 of JPKE01000883.1, read as the reverse complement.
TCGTGGTTCATCTGCGACTCTATCTGCGATGCCCTGCTCCAGCCTCTCGAGGTCCTCATGGAGGAACCTCTGCTCCTCTAATATCATTTCGGCGGCGCAAGACCGTTTTCCAACTCAAATGAATAATTAGTAGTAATATGCTTTAATTATAGACCAATAAATCCCGTCAGGCGTGGCGAAACAATACTCCAAGGTTGAAGGTGTTGATAGTGGCCAAATTTGGAGACGTGACCGTGACATGGGAGATTTCCTCAGCCTGCGCTAACTATTTCTCCGCCTTGCGCGCACCCCGGCTCGAATTTTGACAACACTTTTTGGCCGAACACAACAATCCGCCATCTGTACCTCACAAACACCTAAGCCACTACAGTTTCAAGGTCGGAAATCGCTCATCATGGCAGACGGAGGAATTGACCGCAAGATGGAGGAGAGAATGGAGTTTACGACCTCGAAAGAGGTTGAAATTGGTAAGGCTGAGCCTCTATTTGTCGCCCCAGGTCTACAGAAACAGACCTCATACGTCTTGGATAGATGCGACAGAGCTTAATAAAGCCCAATGCTAACACCCCCTAGCTCCAACTTTCGAGTCCATGTCCCTCAAGGAGAACCTCCTTCGCGGCATCTACGCGTACGGCTACGAATCCCCCTCCGCCGTGCAATCGCGCGCCATCGTGCAAATCTGCAAAGGCCGCGACACCATCGCGCAAGCGCAATCCGGAACCGGTAAAACAGCCACCTTTTCCATCAGCATGCTGCAGGTCATCGACACGGCGGTGCGCGAGTCGCAGGCGCTGGTGCTCTCGCCGACCCGCGAACTCGCCACGCAGATCCAGTCGGTTGTTATGGCGCTGGGAGATTACATGAATGTGCAGTGCCATGCTTGCATTGGTGGTACGAATGTTGGGGAGGATATCCGAAAGCTCGATTATGGACAGCATATTGTTAGCGGTACCCCCGGCCGTGTGGCGGATATGATCCGTCGTCGGAACTTGCGCACGCGCCATATCAAGATGCTGGTGCTTGATGAGGCGGATGAGCTGCTCAACCGCGGGTTCCGCGAGCAGATCTACGACGTCTACCGCTACCTCCCCCCCGCGACGCAGGTTGTTGTCGTCTCAGCCACGCTCCCCTACGACGTCCTCGACATGACGACGAAGTTCATGACCGACCCCGTCCGCATCCTCGTCAAGCGTGACGAGCTGACCCTCGAAGGCCTCAAGCAATACTTCATCGCCGTCGAGAAAGAGGAGTGGAAATTCGACACCCTCTGCGACCTCTACGACACGCTCACCATCACGCAAGCGGTCATCTTCTGCAACACGCGCCGCAAGGTGGACTGGCTGACGGACAAGATGCGCGAGGCCAACTTCACGGTGTCGAGCATGCACGGCGAGATGCCGCAGAAGGAGCGGGATAGCATTATGCAGGATTTCAGACAGGGGAATAGCCGCGTGCTCATCTCGACGGATGTGTGGGCGCGTGGGATTGATGTCCAGCAGGTTAGCTTGGTGATTAACTATGATCTGCCAAGTAACCGTGAGAACTACATTCATAGGATTGGTAGGAGTGGACGGTTCGGACGCAAGGGTGTGGCGATCAACTTTGTTACGAGTGAGGATGTGCGCATTTTGAGGGATATCGAGTGTAAGTTTTGTCGCCCCTGTGTTGCTATATCCAAGTCTAACGTTACCAGTGTACTACTCCACCCAGATCGACGAGATGCCAATGAACGTCGCAGATCTCCTCTCCTAATCATCGCAACAACGTCATAATATCACGAGTTGAGAATGGGTAGTACGGACACGCGTCGTATCTGAGAAAAATAAGCAGAGACGAGGAAAGCCATAAGGGCACAAAGGGCGCGGAGGAAGGGGAATAATTTCCACAAAGTGAGCTCCCCCCCCCCCAAACCAACTTTTTCTCAACCCCTTTCATGATTTTGTAAGAAGATTACTGACGCCTCGTCTGTTCGTATAGATTTGCAAATTGCCACCAAAACCGAAGTTTATGCCAAGCCAGCGCGGGGAAGGTCGACTGGGAGGGCTTTGTTTCGATATCTACGTACCAGCGGGGGTAGGCGCATGAGGCGGGCGCGGATGTGTATACCAGCCTTTCACTTTCAGATAGCAACACGATTATGCAGTTGATAGTAAATGCGAATCAAGATCGAGAGAGGGAAGTCTATTCAGATTAATCAGGGGTATCATAAGTGCCATCCATCCATCCCATCCATCTATCCGTACATACAAGTTCCGTGCCCATCCATGTCCGTGACCAAACTCCATTCCCAGCAAGCCTAGTAGAAGCAAAGGTTACTCCAACTCCACAACCCCAGCCCAAGAATCCGCTTCACTCTCGCTCCCGCTCTCCAGTCCGCTCCCGCTTGCACTCGCGTTCCCTAACACACTACTCCCCCCTCCCACTATCTGCTCTTTCCCCCCCTTCCCCCCTTTCTCTCCTGCCACTAATCCGCCCTTCCCGCGAATCCGTCCGGTAACATCGCCAGCTACATCAGCCCATTTCATAGCTCCTGCACAGCGTGGACAGTGTGCTGTGAGGGGTAAAATCTGCCCCGCTCCCTGTCCCTCGCTGCGCTCCTCTCGTAGTGAACGCTGAGCGAGGCATGTGATATGCGTCGCCACTCCACACTCATCATCCTTACACACCGCCAATATCCCACCCCCCTGCCCACACGCCGCGCAATTTCCCAGCACCACTGCTTCCTCCTCCTCTCCCTTCGCTTTCCCCTCCTCCCCCTTCCCTTTCCCCCTCCCCTTCCC
>JPKE01000875.1:0-28375 GCA_000750995.1 Pseudogymnoascus sp. VKM F-4520 (FW-2644) | reverse complement strand
GCGTAGGTAAGTGCGCCGCTCGGTGCCATGCGCCACTCGGTGTACATGTACGTTATAGCAACTAAGCTTCTAGTAATTAACAGAATAGATTTTTCTAGCTGCTTAGGCGCTTAGCTTTGCATGATTTTGCATAGCTTAGAGGGCTAGAACAATATTTCTTTCATTATTTTTCTAGGGCATCCTTTATAGTAGAGGAATTATGTGTTTTGTGTTAGTATTATGTAGTCGCGTTAGAGTGTACATTCGCTTAGTTGTATCATTCGCTTGTGATGCACGTTAGGTAATGTACATATTAAAATGTGTAGATAAATCGTGGGCTTCTGTCTCCCAAAGCATCGACTTCGGCGTCAGTCATTCCAACAATTTTATGATCTTCCTTGCCTGCTTTCCGGCTCTCATTTACACGAATGAAATACAGGGACATAAAACCAAAGATGCAGATGCCGTAACTTAGCAGCCCAATAGACACTGCATATCCAGTTATGTAATGCGGCGCATCGGATGCCGGATACAACTAAGTTGGCACATTAGACTCTACATTCTGCACTGCGCTAAGAGAAACAAAGGCTTTCAAAATGGACTTACGAATGGAGCCAAGATACCTGAACAGTTGCAAATGGTGATCTGGATCGCTGAGGCGGTGGTTCGTTTTCCGTATCTCGGGTTGTTTGTAGGGAGCCAGGCTAGCGGAATTCCCGCTGCCACGTAGAGCCCGAAGGCGACCACAAAGCAGGCAAAGTAATGGACTGCCGCACTCGTGGGGGCGATCAAGACTCCGTATCCGACGATACATATCGATGCAAACAGGGTTTGATATGGACCTCGGAGTTGCTGCGCATCTGACAGTCGTGCAACAAGAATATACGTGATTGCACCCAGGGCGTAACATGGGACAGTCAGTGCTTGGGCTTGTGTCGATGTCCATCCGCCTAGTCCTATTTGTGACAACGACAAGTTAGCCTCTGAAATTTAGACTCCCAGAGAAATGGACGCGTACCTTTGATGATGGTTGGAAGGAAAATGGAGAAGCTATAGAGCATGGAATTTGTGCCGAATTGGGCGGCTGCAAATAGCCATACTTTCCAATCTTTAGCCGCTAAAATGGCGTCTTCCTTGTTGAACTCGCTATGAAAGCCTGTTTGTCGTTCAAGTCGGTTGACTAATAGCTCCCTCTCCGCTGGTGTCAGATACCATGCTGTACTGGGATCATCCGCCAGAAGAAACCAGAGAGCAACGCCGAAGAGCACAGTTGGAATGCCTGCAGTATCAGTGACAGTGAATCTGCATAATCTGAATGAAAAATTACCTTCAACAATGAAGATCCAGCGCCACCCTGACATGCCAGCAATGCCACTCATGAAACCAATTCCATAAGCCAAGAGGCCGCCACATGCGCCTGCTAAAGCTGAGCTGACAAAAAGGTAACCAATTCGAAGCGCGATCTCTTTTTTAGTGTAGAACAGTGTCAAATACACAGTCAACCCAGGAAACAGGCCCCCTTCAACAAGGCCTAGGAGAAGGCGACAGACAACAAGACCTGCAAAGTCTTGCACAACTCCTGTCAATGTTGAAATAATGCCCCAAACAACCGTAATAATGGCAATCCACCGTGAGGGTGTGAATCTCTTGAGGAGTAGATTGCTAGGAACCTCAATCAAGACGTAGGTAATAAACAAGACCGAGACAGCCATTTGATATTGACTTCCAGTAAGGCCCAGGTCAGCTTCAAGATTGTAGAGGCGCGCATTGCCAATGTTGACTCGATCTAAGAAGCAAAGAAGGTATGTCGTCATAACCGTGGGTATGATATACCAGTCGAGCTTGCGTACGAGCTTTTTTTCGGCAGCATGGTCAATGCACACTACTTCCAACGTGCTGTTCTTTACAGACTGACCGGATTCTAATTCTACCTTGTCGTGAGACATGTTAAGTGAGTCAGGGATCCCCATTGAGCGTAACAGAAAATATTAGCCTGAGAGTTTTAGGCGGTATTGCTGGCGTGAAGTGGAAAGGGGAAAACCAGAAGATTATCCAAGACGCTGTAAAGCTGTAGTCCAGTCGGGTAATAAGATTGATAGAGTTCAGAGAACTTGGGGAAGCGGACGGCACCTAAATGAAAGAGATGTTAGATCCCCGGGAGTTTCTCTCATATATGTAGTCCAATCCAGACATGTTCCAAGCTCGCACACAACTGTCGGCGTTATTTGTCAACGCTGGCGTTTGCGAAACTATTCTCGACGTTCCCGTCCTCCGCGAAACGACATTCCTTATCCCCGGGAATATTGACCCACATGCGCTGCGGGGAAAGATTAGATCCTTGACACCCCACTATTCGGCTTGCCAGATTTCTTGGAGGTATCCATGCGATCGGGAATATGACCGACGGTCGATGGGACCTGAATCTATACCCCGCATTTGCTGGCGCGCCAGTAACCGACAAGCAATGCGTGGCGCAAAGATGTGTAAGCTTCCATACGAGCATTATTGTAGTAGTGAATGCAGATGACGAAGGGAGTTGGGCGACTCTAAACCTTTAGATAGACTGCTCACTGATCACATGCCCGGCTAAAGAGAGGAACCAGATATGGATAAGATGTAACAGACACGGCATCGGCTATGTGTATTGTCTCGAAAACTCAAAGTTACTAATTTGGTGGTTGAAGAAAAATTTGAATCACTGTAAGACCTGTAGGACGAGAATTTCCAGTGGAAGGGTCTAATATTAGAGGCAACATCGTTCCTATGAAGGGATATACGTTAAAGATCGCACGCAGTCGCCGCGCCTGCGCAAGTTGCTAAGGCGGACCTGAGTATAAGCCCCTTAACAAAGGCAAATGCAACCGAAGATCTCTGGCCTTTACTTCTGACCAAGGCTCGCAACATCATAGCCCATATGCGGTCGTGCTCCGTGTCACCAAGGCCGTCTGACTGAACATGATCTTGGCAGAGTACACAAACCATCCAAAATTGCATAGGATGAAGGTATTTGGCGCCGACAAGCGTTTTTGGCGGCCGACTTCAGTAGGAGACCCGAAGGATTGAGAAGTATTGGCGCGAGCGAGCAAGATATTGAAGGACAAGCTGTTGTTTCAGTTGTCAAGGGGGTAAGGATGTTGGAGGAATATTCACCGGTCAACATGAAAATCTCACGTGCCAGAGTGCTCCCAGTGGTTATAAAGAACCTTGGAAATATTTATGAAGCAATTTATAGAGTGTACTCGTTACAATCGTAGTTCAACTATGCAGTCACGGCCAATTCGACAATAATTGTTTGAGATCATGAAAGCTGCAGACCCTCGAATCCAGAACCTGTAGGTCACTGCTTCTTTCGCAATGCGTCGGTCAACTAAATCAGCTCATGTTAAAAACGTTCTGTCTATCGTGCATGAAAGGCACAAAGGGGCCCAAAGGAACAGGATATGCATGGGCTGTGCAGGAAGCAGTATCATAGGATGTAAAATTACTATTAGATAGTTGCCCTTCCTAGAATTTAAGCTTCATGTCTTTCCGTCCAGAGGAAAAAAAATACAATTCGAAAAAAAGAAATGAAAAATTGAGGCGCAAGGTCGGTCCCTACTTTCATATGTTATTTTCTAGACGACCATGTGGGCCACGCATGCTGCTCTGGCGTGCTAATAATCTACCATTTCAACCAGCGGCCAGAACTGATGCAGGTTACTTTGTTATCTCCGTCAGTATCATTGCGGCGCATGCGAAGCCACGAGACCCTTCGTTGTTAGTGAACTCAACCCACTATAGTAGCATCATTTATCGATGAAAGAAGATCAGGCTACGCAGATTTATTTGATGAGTTTATTCCTGGTCGATACATTTTCACTGCCTTATCACATGTTCTTGCTCTATAGATGGCTTAAAAGCGGGATCCCCATTCCTCCAAGCGTCACAACCTTCGTTACCATATACTCGCCAATTCCATATTTGCTCCCTTCTTTCCCAATACCGCTGGATTTCACACCTCCAAATCTGTTTCCAAGTCAGCTAATATCAGGGAGAAAAAAGAAACAAGAAAATAATCGTTCAAGGACTGGGTTTAAAAGTAAGGAGGAGATAAAGCAAACTCACGGCGTAGCAGGATCCGAAATTAGTCCTGTATTCACACCAATCATTCCTACCTGCAAAGCCTCGGACACACGCCAAATTCTCTGGATATCTTTACTAAAGAGGTATCCGGCAAGACCTACATCAGTCTTGTTAGCTAAAGCAACCGCGTCGGCTTCAGTTTTGAAACGAAACAATCCCGCGACCGGTCCAAATGTTTCGTCAGACGCTAGCAGCATTGCTTCTGTCATTTCAGTTATGACTGTTGGCTCGAAGAAATTAGGGCCCAAGTCAGGCCTTTTTCGTCCTCCGACGAGGACTTTCCCGCCTTTGGCTTCGGCATCATGTACATGTGACTGGACTTTCGCGACGGCGCGGTCGTGAATCAAAGGTCCGTGAGTTACACCATTAGTTTCAAGGCTATCGCCAACCTTAAACTCTCTGACTTTGGCGGCTAATTTCGCAGCGAAAATATCATAGATGTCATCTTGGACGATGAGTCTGTTTGGACAGACACAGGTTTGGCCCGAAGAGCGGAACTTGCTGCTGATAGCACCAGCAACGGCCGTATCGACGTCTGCGTCGTTGAATACGATGAATGGTGCATTCCCACCCAGCTCTAGCGAGACCTTCTTGAGAGTAGTCTCAGCGCACTGTCTCATCATGAGCTTGCCAACAGCCGTAGAGCCTGTGAAAGAGATTTTTCGGATTATTGGAGATGAGGTCAAGGTGTGGCCAACTTCGACAGTGTTGGAAGCAGCGGTTGCGATGTTTATCACTCCTTTTGGAATACCCGCACGGCGTGCAAGCTCGATCAAAGCGTTCACTGTGAATGGTGTTTCGCCTGGAGACTTGATAACGACGGTACAGCCAGCAGCTAAGGCAGGTCCGACTTTTCTGAAATAGAAGAGAATCATTAGTCATCAAAGTTCAATTTTGCTGGGATCAGGGTTACTCCTGAAATTATTTTTCGTTCATGCTTACCTGGTGACCATAGCAGCGGGAAAATTCCAGCTATTTGGCATCAGTACAGCTGGTCAATCGATAATTTGCTCAATGTGAGGTGGTTGCAGGATGCACTAACGGTGTGATCAACCCGCACACGCCTATTGGTTCTTTGAACGCAAACACCCGATTACCAGGGATTCTGGCAGGTATGACATCGCCATACGTTCTGGGAGCCTCCTCACTAAACCATTCCAAGAAGCTGGCGGCATATGTAACCTCTGTCCTGGCATCACACAGAGCCTTGCCGCTCTCCCATGTGATGAGATTGGCTAGATCTTCCGAGTTCTCGACCATTAGATGATACCATTTTTGGAGGAGACGTGCACGCTCGCGAGAAGTAGTGTTTCGAAATGACGTGAATGCCGTCTCTGCAGCGCGAATTGCTGCTTCGGTATCCGCCTTGGAGAACTCGGGGCACGTGCCGATGATTTTAGTTGTAGCGGGATCTGCCAATAGGGTTATGGGGCTGAACGTGTCGCAAAGAGGCTTGATTGCCTACTGTAAACACCGAAGGTCTTGCCTGACTGAGCATTCACCCATTCGCCATTAACGTAGCCTTTTTGGATAAATAAAGTTGAATCTTTAATCTGAAAAACATATTCAGTTAATGCAGAGCTGGGACGATGAAGGCAGTTGTAAAGTTCACTTGCCTTAGAAAAGGCTACGGGGGCCATCTTAAAAAGCTGAGACAGCAAGCATGTATAAGCAAGAAAATGATATATAGAAAGCAGATAGTGCTTAGAAGTAAGGGATATGCAGAATTATAGAAGTGGTGCAGTAATTTGAGATTGGTGAAATGTTGGGAGACTTATAAGGGATATTTACCTGAACTGACACTCTCCTCTACCCCGTCAACTCTCTGTTCGGAAGTCGGAGTTAGGGATCATCGGCCCGATAATTCTTCATAATTTTGTGCTTAAGAAAAACCTTAAGAACTGAGGCTAATAGATTCCAGTGGTAGAGGCATAGGGGGCATACATTTATAAGGCATGATCTGGAGTCAAAAATGTCTTATTAACTCAATGCTTTAACCTCGATTTAAGAAGATATCGATTTTATCACTTAACGTCATTTGAACTTTATAATATTTTCGTATTCCACAGCTCGAAGCACGCCGAATATCTACACTACCTTCGCCCCTAGATTTGATCTCCAACCTCTTGACCGTCTACATAATGTCGATTAACATCAATGTATCCCCCCAAAAAATCCATATCAGTGTTTATCATGAACTCGCTGAGCTCCATATCCATAGGTAATTGCTTTAATGATTGCATCTGTTGCAGTGCGCACGCAGAGCCACTTTGGGAAGTGAAAGGGTCCATATTTAGGGAGCAGTAGTTTGGTGCCATGTCGGATGGGTTGGCTACGGATGATTAATCGCTCATCAGGTAGCCCAGCTCGGACACTCGGGGAAGGGAAACACTCACTTGGGCCGGCAAGAGCCGAAGACAGTTGCAAAAGGTACTGAACACAACGTTCAACTACTCGGTTTCCGCGGTCAAGATTTCGTAACGCTTCAATTGCCATGCTAAAGTACGGTCGAGATTGTTCGACAAAACCCCAATGGGAATTTAGACTGCTGTCTTTAGGGGCTACAAGTAGGGCTCCGAAGACAACGAGACTGGCATTGAATGCTTTTTGTTCTCAGCGTCTTGCTCAAGATGAATGAAAAACACAAGTTGGAGGGAGGAATAATACGTACCGTAGAAAAGAGAGTAATTCCAGGCACCTAGTAGATCGCGATGCCAGTCGGTGGAAGAGACCACTGTGCGGACAATAGAAATGATTATCTTAGCAGAGTTGACGCATGTTTGGACACTATTGATTCCCACTTGGTGTAAGATTTTATTTTCCGTACTTTGGGTGTTGCTATCATTCCCGCTATAGTCATTCAAAAATTTCTCAAGGAATGGGCGGTGAAGCAAGATGCGGAGATTGTGGAACCGGAGTGACAGCACAACGTTGAACCTCTCGACAATCTGATTGTTCGAGTCCATTTTATCGAGATCTTGAGCACCAAAGGGTTCTTCGGATACACGGAGGTATAACAGAGGTAATAGCTGCTGCTTCCACTCCTCAAGTTGACGCTCTCCCGCAAGAACCAAAGAGACAGCTTCCATATTAGTAGAAGAATCTTGAAATCCAAGATTTTGTCCGTAACATGAATCGATGATGTGATACATGACGCTGTAAAGTTTTCTATTCGGGATCTTGTTAACATTATCTCATTAAGAGATAGAAACAGCAAACTTACATGGTCGCTGTATAGAAAACAGCATCCATCTGGGGGCTAGCCTCGTTTTGCGTCGTATTCCCGACAATCTGCATGAGTATGTTGGGAAGATCAAGTTTGACGTAAGTCTCTGGGATTATAGCTGGACGGCCAAACGTCATGCTCAAGGTCCTTCGGGTTGATTAATCATTAGCTGGAAATTGTGAATAACTCGGAATCAGCGGAGCTTACCGATCTAAAAGAATGCAGCCAAACCAAACACGTTTTCGAATCTCGCGCTCCAGCGGAGAGAAGTCTTGATTTGCGCGGGGAGAATGGAGGCCCAGCTGAAATGCAGCCGTGATTGCCAGCCCGTGAACCGTCCACGCCTGAACAGATTTTTGTGTCCCTTGAAGATATTGTCCGGATATTAGCAAATACTGTACTGATAGCCCACAGTCAGTACGTCACATGTGTGGGATCTCACCATTCAAGAAGAATTGTAACGGAGGGTTTTCACATACCTAATTCAACACTAATATTTCGCCTTGACTCCTTGTCGCAGAGGCTGTTGGCTCTTTGATAGTATACATCTGACTCCTCGATTCTCTTCTCCGAAGACATATCTCCATCAATAGATAGAGTTGCTGCCATAGCAAAAACTATGTTAAGTAATCCAAGCCATGTTCTCCGAGCCATGGTGCAATTGTCTCTCTTCATCTGAAAGTATGTCTCACAGAAACTCTGCTCATGGATGAATGGTAATAGTTGTCCAGTCTTGAGGAAATATTTACGGATAAGGCTCCAGGCTCGAGGTTCGGAAGGGAGGGCGTAGATATTAACACCGCCATGGAGGCGGTCTAAACCGCTCGCATTGACTTCTTGCGACACGTGATGTGGACGAGACACGCTCAACAATCCCGTAGCTACACGTGCACGATTTGATGGTGATGGAACAACTGGACTAGGGGCATTGGCTCGAGTCATCGCAAGGGAAATGTGGCCAACGAAGGCAATGTTAGAGGAGGGACCTTCGGGCTTGTTAGTAAGATTCAAAGACGCGACGTGTAGAGAGAGGCGCCATGAGAAATGAGAGAGGAGCTACCAAAATAACCACAGTCTTCTTCATCGGTGAATTTGATGGCTCCCATTCCATCAATCGAATCTTCGGCAGTGTCAACTTCGCTTATCTCAGTGTTTCCAATGACAGGGCGGAAAGGAACACGTGAACTGCTTTCTCCGCTAGTAGATGCTCCATTGTTTGGTAACAACCCAGCATCGTCATGGATGGAGTAGGATGTGTCGGAACGAGAAACATTTTGCGGTTGTTGCAACCCTTTTAGAGCCTCCTCGATATCCTCAAGTCGTTGCTCGAGCCGAGAGATGTAACTTGATGAAAGTAAGACCAGAGTGCTTAGCTTATTTGAGACTGTCTGAAATCATACCCTCTCCCAACCGTCAGGCTTGAGGTTGTCCCGGCCTGTTCATACAGACAGTCACATCCCAACTCATTGCACAAGGAGCATTTCGGGCGACCTCCATCGCACTATAGGTTGCAAGGATGGTCAAAATCATTCGTGTCCTCATGATAATGCAACATCGGAACCTGGAAGCTAACTTACACGCGATTTGCGGTGTCGACAATTGCTACATGCCAACGCTACTCTTCGTCTCTTGCCTGTAGGAGCCGAAGAGTCTGTGCTGCGCCTCGGCGAAGCTGCGTCCGAATACCTGCTAGGTTCGGACCTCTGTTCCTGATCTGTGTTGCTCATGACCGGGAGGTCTTTGGCATCAACTCCCGAGATTAAATCGGCAGAGCGGGGAGCACTGAGGAAAACAATGGTTGTATGACAGGGGAAACGACAGAACGCGAGGCTCTTTCACGTTCGGGTTCTCTCCCGTAGGGGAAGAACGGCAGGTTATATGGGGCCTAGAGATGATGGAGAATCCGACGGCCGCGTCGGCCGTCGGAAGATGCCTGACTTAACGAGGAATTACCGTCTGTTATAAATGTAGTGCTTAGTAAGCATTCGGCCCTCGACAGCTTATTCGCACTAGTAGGACCCATTTTGCGAACACGGCAGTTTTCTAGTGCGGGGTTCTATGAACACTTGATTGACAAGTTAAAATCTATACATAACAATTGCAAACTAGAATCCTTTAGATGTGAGCGTTGGCTGATTGAGCTCAATAGGCACTGAATCGCCAACATTATTTAACAGCTGTAGGTGCGATTTTTTCATGCGAACTGAATTTGTGACAGTTCCTTTGAGCGGGTTAGTTTGAAGCGATTACTACTTAGCTTGCTCGCGTCTTAGATCCCCTTCCCATTACTATCTCACCCGCATTTCGTGACGAACGGCACGGGAATAAGGCAGTGAGTGTGCTGCAGTCCCCGCATGTCCCAGATCAAAGAGGGGAACTGAACGGGTCCGGACAACCCGCCTTAACTTGTGTGGAGTACACTCGGAGTACGTTCGGCAACAGAAAAGACCGCCACGGCAGAATATCGCCATAGTAAGCGTGATCTGATTTATTTGGAAAGCGTCGTCGCAACGCTTGCATCGAATGGGCTTTTGAGACCACAAAAAGTCCGAAAGTTAGAACAACTTCGATTAAAAAATGGCAAAAAGCAGGGTTTTGGCACGTATTTCATCATTTATACAGCTGACTTGAACAGAAAGTACGTAATTAATTGATAACAGACTAGCTAAGGTAGTCTCGCAAGATCCTCGCTCTCACAGTGAAGCTCGCTCCCCCCCTTTCCACTTGTTCGCAAACATCAGCAACTCTTGATGCACCACCTGGGGATGTGTCGAGCTTAGGAAGTGCACACCTCCCTCTAAACGTACAAGCCTCGTCTTAGCGGAGTTGATGAACAGCTTAATCTCTTCCTCCGCGTTCTTGAAACTAAATACTACGTCGTCTGTTCCCTGAAATATTCTTCATTAGTATTAATGCCGGTTCATGTCTCTAAGGGACGACCAAGGGAAGGAAAACGTTAACATTCCAATTTGGAGATCTGATCGTACCTGCAACCATAAAATAGGGCATCTGATGTTAGGCAGTCTCTCGTGCAAGCCGTCTCGACTGGCGAGATTCACAGCTGCCATGGAAACTCTCTTCTTTCCCTCATCGCCATTGTAATTATCTCGGATGGTCTTGGCCCAAAATCCTCTTGTCGCCTTGTCAACGTTCTTGCCAAATCCAATCTCCATGAGAAAGTCATAGTAAGCGTCGCCAGGTTCGAAGTCGTGAGCTGGAGTAAGGTCACCGTTCAGAGCAACGAGGCCAGAGCAAGCGGCTGGGCCGTCCCAGCAGCCCAGCTCACGGCTTCTCGGAGACTCGTAATCCATGGAGGAGCCAATAAGTATGATCCCCTTGATCTGAGCAAGAGGCATTAGCGGGTTTATATTTCAAAGAGGACAAACGAGGACAATACTCTTTCTGGCGCCAAAAGTGCCATTCTTGCAGCAATCCAACCACCTTGCGATGTTCCAAGGGCGTAAGCGTGCTCGATTCCCAACATTTCGAGGATTTGTAGACCCATAATAGCAGAATCCCAGTATGTGAAGGTGTCTGTCCTTTTAGCACGAGTTTGTCCATGTCCCAAAGGCTCAATGGCCAGAAGGTTGAGTGCGTCTGTAAGGGTTTTGTTCTCGAATTCCGGCAGATAATAGTCTGCCGTGGCGGTGAACGGATTTAATAGAACAACTGTAGGCTTCGAGAGGTCTAGAGTGGTCGCTGATAGTCGATAGCCAACCTCAATGCCTCCCAAGTGAGGTGCAAAGATGGTCTTCTTCGGTAACAGCATATTGCAGTAGATAATGATGAAACAACGTAGAACGTTGGAAAAGCGTTATATTAAAATATATCGGTTTGGCTTCCGCTAGCAACGGGAAGAGGAAGAGGAAGAGGTGTACTTGATTGTATCACGCTTTTAGATCGGCTGGAGCAAGCATCAATAACGCAGCAACGCCGTTAGTCACAATGTTGTTGTAGATCCCGGCATTTAGGACCGTTCGGATCCGCTTGCCGGAGATCCCAAATCGCTTGCATCCCGATGACCCTAACTCCCCTGCGGGCGACTGACGGTCTACTTCAATTAGAATATAATAATGAGCAAGATCTCGATGCAGTCAGACAATATCATTCTAACTAACAAGCAAAGGCCAGAGGCTTGCAATACATTATCAATCAATTATACGACTTTCTTCGTCTCAACTGCTTTTGCACTTCAATCACCAAGATGGTGAGAAATTTCAACTCTATGCTTGGAAAATACTGACCCGAGTAGGCATCAGAACAACATAAAGACCTCCGCATCGGTATTGTGGGTGCCGGCATTGGAGGTCTGGCTGCGGCCATTGCTCTCAGCTTAGCTGGTGCCAGAGTAACTGTGCTTGAAGCAGCACACCAACTAGGTGATGTCAGTATCCCATATTCTAGCTCTTACACCTGGAGGAATTTCTTGCTGACCATGTTGGATTATAGATTGGTGCAGGAATTCAGATGACCCCAAACGTCTCCGCCTTACTTCAACGATGGGGAGTCGACAAGGTCATCGGTGACAACCTTGTGCAATTTGAGGAACTTAATATGCGCCGGAAAGATGGAACTCTCGTTGGATACACGAAGATCGAAACGCTAGAGCGATCTTTGAACCGGCCATGGTGGGTTGTTCACCGCGCACACCTTCACGAGGGCCTATCATCGGTGGCGGAGTCACTCGGAGCAGAGCTTCTCATCGATTCAGCCGTCATTCATATTCAATGTGAGGAATTGGAAACGGTGACAGTGGAAACACGTCGTGGACAAAAGTACACGTTTGACTTCCTTGTGGGCGCTGATGGCCTGAACAGCGTGACAAGGAGGACCCTCTTCCCAGAAGTCGTCCCAGAACCGCCGACTAAAAACTGTGCATTCCGTGCCATCGTGCCGTACTCGGAGATCCGCGAAGACCCTATCGCAAAGGAACTCATAAAGAAGAAGACAATGGAGGTCTGGATGGGAGACAACGCCTACGTTATCACATACCCTATCAGCAATGGCACCCTTTTCAACCTCGTCCTGTCACATCATCGTCCAGAGAAACTGCATGTAACGGAACAGAATGTTCCGATTGAAGAAATGCGGGAGGTGTACAAGGACTTCGATCCCCGCATTAAGCGTATTATCCACATGATCCCTGACACGGTAAGTCATCATTCTAATGGATTGTAAACTTAAAGTAATATTGGGACGACTGTTACTGACAACGTTGATCTCTTAGTCACGCTGGCCATTGATGGTCACCGGCCCCATGGCATCATGGTCATCTACTAAGAAGAATGTTGTCCTCATGGGAGATGCTGCGCATTCTATGGTGAATCACATGGCCCAGGGAGCTGCAACGGCGATGGAGGATGGTGCCTTCCTCGGAAAGTGCATCGGTAAAGTGGTCGAAGGGAAGATGCGTTTAGATGAGGCAGTGCGGATCTACGAGCAAGAGCGCATGCCGAAGGCGTATCAAAAGCAGCAGGTCTCGTTCCTCAATGGTGCTATTTGGCATTTGCCAGACGGTCCAAAACAGCGCGCGCGAGACGAAGCCATGAGGGCCGAACTCGATGGGAAGTATTACGTGAGAAGCAGCAATCTGTACGGCGATCCACAGACGGTGCTTGACGTTTACGGGTACGACGTCGAGGCTCATGCGGAAAGTGCTCTGTCTAAGTACCTCAATCAAGGTCGCGAACTATCAGATCCCGATACGCAAGTGACCCCAGCAGCGCTTGAAAAGTACATGGGTTGGTTTATGGAGAAGTCTAAAAACGAGGAGTCAAGTCACTGGGAACCGGCCCAGGAGCCTCTGTATTTGAGTGGGAAATTGTGAATTTTGGCAACATATTTATAGGGATTGGAAAGGAATTCATCTTGCCACTATTTAGTAAAATTCCATCAAAGTTAGGAGCGAACCTACAATTTCTTTCTTAGATAGTAGAAAACATGGATTACTAGGAGAAACATAAGTGTAATAGCGCCCCTTCTAATAGATGATTAAAGCAACATCCGCGCCGTATAATTCCCTATACTCATATACCTTGTTAGTCAAAGTGCTTCTCCTTCTAGATGCATTCTAGCTTTGGCGTTTACATACGTTGCACATGTTAAGATAGATATATTAGGCACAGAGCTAAAGGACTTACGATGTCTCTTTAAATTTGAGAGTTATAGTTAGAGAAGATAGTTGTAGACTGTCGCTAGGATTTCATAGCAAGTTACGACTATTTAAAGGTTTCAAACACTAGCTCCTCTAAAATGGTACCAACTATATGGTTATCTAAACTTGGACGCCTTCTTGTGGTAACGTCCCTTGGGAGCTTCCCAGTAAATGCTAAATAGAGAAATAGGTACAAGTCACTATATCTATAGACGCTCATCCCGTCTTCTTGCAGTATCCACAAACTATTTTATAGGTAGGTTCCTAAGGAAAGCTAAATATAGCAACTTGGGATGTAACTGCTAAGTCTAGCCATGCTTAGGGAGCTAACTTACGGTTTTTTTATAGATTTCCTTGCTCAACTTGTAGGTGATATCTATCCTTAAGGTAACACTATTTTTATATCCCGCCACTAGACAATTTCAACTTGATGTCTATATAAACAAACAAGCTATCCTGTTGTTTGCACATTCTCGCAAGACATTTGCAAGTAGACACTGCAAAAGGAAAAAACCGTATTTGAAGGCCAGCTTTCCTGATCTTGCTGCTTATCCAGGCAGAAGATACAGTTTACTAGCGTATGGAGCGTTCTCTTCTTCGAGCAGGGTCCACGCCGGGAGGATCTAGGCGACCTGGCGTGGTGGCCCTTTTATCGGCATCCTGTAAGAGCCGTTGAGTTGAGAGGGAATATACTTATTCTCAAATACATACTTCTTCTCGAATACATACCTCTTCTCGAAGTAGCATGGAGAGAGATGAGGGTGCACTAAAAGGGCTTTCGTAAGAGGACGTAAGTATCTTGGGGATAGAGGACTATAGAGGTAATGGAGCAATAAGGCTCACACTGCAACTTACCTTAGTTCGCACTTTGGGATCCTTCTGCTTCGCGAAAGCCTTATGCCTGCCGACTTACCCTGGTTTACTTCACAAGGCCACAGTGCAACTTCAAAGTGACGTAGAGGGCGAGTACGTACCAGTACGTACCAGTGCGTACTCTCTAGTGCCATCGGAACTATATATTTCTCCCACCGTTAGCTACGCAGGTCTCTGTACCCACCTATACAAAATGTTCTGAAATATATCTTTGATGCATGAAGGAGAACAGAACTTTAAATACATGTTTTCCACAGTAGATGAACATGATGTAGGATGACCTCTGAAAATACTCTTGCTGCTGTTACACGCAGTGCTCGAAGAAGCCCTTGCCCTGGTAGGTCTTGTCCACCTCGCTATGGGTCATGATACCGCAGTAGGAGATGCCGCCGTTCTTGTTGGCGTACACAACGCGGATGGGAGTCTTGCTCTGGTCCTTGGACTTGGTGCCCTTCTTCCACTCCTTCTGTGCGGCAGTGTCCCAGAAGACGGGGTATTCAAATAGAGGGTTCTTTTTGTTATCGCAGTTGTCAACGCCCCAAACGATGCCATCGCCACTGTTGTAGCCGTGTGGATCTCCACTCTTACCGGCCTTGAAGCCAGCGCTTTGGCCCTGTGCCTTTGCATTTGCGATGTCGACTTTGAAGGACTTGATGCCGGAAGTATTCTTGCTGGGCTTGCACAAGACGAAGGTCTGTGGAATCAAAGACAACGTTAGCTGTACGCCTGGGCGGTTTGTCTGCACGATGACACGAGTCGCAAAGAGAAGTACTGACATTACGGGCCTCGAGAGGAGCTGCGGAGACGCCGTCCTCGACAGTCGCAGCAGGAGCTGCAAAGATGGGTGCTGCAACAAGTGCAAGGGCGAGGAAAGCTTTGGTGAAATGCATTCTGAATGGTCTCTATAGTGGCGACGGAGGATATACTGAGGATATATGCCTTAAGATTCAAGTGTTGGAGTGGGAAAAGAACTGCTTAATATATCACAATGAATGATGGGACGACGCTGTGTGTGCACATTCTCAACTGATGAATTAGCTTCATTGGATGATCGTCAGTGTTACAGGGGAGCATATCTAGGTGGATGAAAATCTCAATGCCTTCATTGCATTCACCGCCTTACCTTTTAATCCCTCGGTGCTTCAGTAAGAGTGACTTTTTATTATATTGGCCGCCTTCTTTCTATGTCGAGTAGGGTAGCATCGCACCCATGCAGTACAGGGCAGGTGCAATTTTACCAGTCCCTACCAGTGTAGAGGAGAAAGGAAGGTGCCATAAAAAAATGGGAACTAAATTAGGTAAATATTTCACGACGCTCCAAGGGCAGGATACACAAGTGCGATGCTGACTGGAAGACGGGCTGGGGGATTGTTTAACATGTGATTTCTTCATCGTTGTCAATCGATTTGGCTTGTACGGGCCGTGCGGCCCCAGAGTTAAATCGATACTCAGCATGGGAAATTCACCCAAAGAAGGCCATCTGGGCACTTGAGGACCACGGTTGGTACAGATCCTCGATGTTTCCGAAGACGGCACTAGTGCTTATGCACCCCTGAATCCTTGATATGTGGGGATCCCGACGGTTGCCTTACACAAGCTAAAGTCTACCTTGAAGAGCGATGACGTCAAATGCCGGCATTAAGCGTAAGGGTACTGTTGCCATCTACCAAGGGTTTCTCTCCATTTGACCCATGGTGCTAATAATTCATGGTCTGTCAATGCTCACGTGCGGCTAGGCAACAATATTCTAAGAAAGAGTTAGACTTAAGACGTCTCACAGACTGTAGAAGTTTCTCGCGTCCTGGTGTCACTGTAATCACCGGACACCATCATCGTCCTTCAGAGCAACAGCACGGACATATTCAAATGGCTTTCGAACACTCAATTGCGAAACAGCTTGATCTGCAGTTCTTCAGAGATGACGATGACGAGGAAGACCTGTTGTACAAAAAAAAGCTTCAGGCCTTGGTCAACGGCGATGTGACGCCATCCAAGGCCGCTACCGACTTAGACGCCTGGATTGTTGACGATGCCAACGAGCGACTCAAAGAGCTCATGAAGCGGCCGGATCCGAGGAACTTGACAACTGAAGAAGAGGAGCAGGGTATGAGCCTGCGCGCAATCACACCAAATGCCAGCGGCAACATCGAGATGGTCTTTCCATCAATCGCCAAGTTGTGTTCAGCCTTTCCGCCGTATCATCCCGGACAAGACAGGATCATCCAATTCCTCGAGGCGTTGAGAGCCATGCCAGATCACCAAGTCCCCGATGGCATTCCCGCAGAAGACCCCGATAATGACGATCACATGACCACATTGTGGCCGTTCGGGGGAAACTGGATGGCCTTGGCTGAAGTGTTCCGCAGGGAAGCCAATGGTATGTTTTCTTGGCTCTTGCTTGTCGACACTAGAGACCCATAGCTAACCAAAATCGTTTCCCAAACAGAGTATTCGTATCCATATTCCGACATTGAGATTCCTAGGAGCGAAACTCAACTTCGCTGGCGCAACTGGCAATCTGCCATCGCGCGCATTACCGCCTCGGGACTCATAGACTGCGGCTTTCTTTGCGCGCTGGGCGATATTCTACCCTCCAGCCGCAACTATCCTGACTTGGAGCAGCACCAGGTCGGCGGACCGAACAGAGTTGGCGGAGATGTGATTGCGGGAGCGCAATGGATTATACGGCCAGACGAGGGTCGTTTTGTGTACCACCAATGCAAAAAGGTGGAGAAGGTGGATGGTGCTAGGGCAATGTGGAGTATGGAAAGATGGAAGCTGTGGAAGGATCAATTTGCGTTTGTCGCTGGGGATGAGAGATTCGATTCGGAAGCTCGGCTTGTGGCTAAGTCAGCGGGTCAGCAGATGGTAGCATTAGAGAAGGAAGACACAGGTCGAAGTCCGACCTGAGACTGGCTACATAAGATTTTCAATATGATGGGTTTCACAGTTTAATTCCATTTCACGAACGATTACGGCCGACCGAAGGGCCGAGAGATCGTTCCCAGTCACCCAAGCAGCATCGATTGGAGCGATCTATGCTGACGATGATTGTGTCAGTAAGAGTGGTGCCAAATCAAGGGAACGGGCGAGAAGCCCAGCTCAGGGCGTTTCGGCAGCCGCTTCAATATCTGTAGAATTCTCACTCCGTGCCCGGGATAGGGGCGGCGATGCCGCCCAGGCCCCCAAGTGCCAACCTGGCGCCAAGCTCAGTATCGCCCAACTGAGAAGATAAAGCTGGGCACCACTGCTCCGAGACTAGCTCAGGGGCAGAGTATTCGACTATGTAGAGTAATTACAGTAGCTAGATTAATTGAATATGCATTTACGGATCACTGTCTTAGGCCCTACTATTTTTCGTTATAGTCAGAAAGCGATAGTAGTGGACTGTCGCTAGCATTTCATGGCAAGCTACGACTATTCGAAGATGTCAGAGATCTTATATCTCCAGAAACGGTAATTCTAGCGTCCCAAACCTAAGGGTCACCACCCGATGGCTCACCGATGGTCTCACCCGATGGTCTCACCCGATGGTCTCACCCGATGGTCTCAATGAACCCACACCAGGTATCCACCGACTTATCCTTGAAATCCGCTCTGCTTTTGAGGACCTTAGTAATTAAGGAGGATATTGCAGCTAGGATGGGCTGCACTACCTATAGTACAATCAAGCGGCCTTTAAATATATAGAAACCGGGCTCTTCCCTTTGTGCAATTTATCGAATACCTTGTCCTATGGCAGTCTAAATACCTAGCGTATCTGTAGATCCTCCGCTGCTACTCACTTCTTAGCCTATAGACTCTAGCAGGTTTCGTCCTACACACTGTATACATTGCAGCTAACGTTTCCTGTCTTGAGTTCTAGAGATTGACGACTACAAAAGTTGGCTTCTATACTGCTAACCTAGCCCTAATTAACATAATGCTACTACTCCTTAGAACCTATCTTAGCTTTCTCTTAAATTTGTTTAGCGTTTCTTTAAAGTTGTAGCAAATAGTTCATTGCTTAATAAGCATAATGTTGTTATTTCTTATGCTCCTTTATATCCTTATTGTAGTTGCTAGCTATGTTAGCTTATCTCTATACATGCTAGAGAATCTCTATAGACTAATTGTCTGTTTCTAAACCTTTAATATCTAGGATGATTATGTCTAACAAACTATAGAGTAGGTTAGCATTATGTCTTCTTATGCTCCTCTTAAAGGACACTCTTGGGATTCGAGCGTTCCAGTTGCTTGAAGAACGTCCAACTGTTGCGGATAGCAAATTCCCAGACTGCTTGTGGTATATCGTTGACAAGCTGAGCCGACTGGATGACTATCTTATAAGGACAAATGTAAGAACCCTGAGTTGACGTCATGTGCTTAAAACACTGACGATCTGAATAGGGAGATTTCATACGTCTTGACGCCATTAGAAAATCAATAGATACGCTAATGCTATGGGATACACCGACACCCCCAGACCAATACACGCTTGTGAATGATGGACTATCGAAGCCAATGCGCATGAGATGTATAGTAACGGAGCACTGCACAGGAATCAGTGTCTTTTGCAACGGACGAAAAATATATGGGATCTACGCTCATAAGGGAAGCAGGTCTTCAGCCGCCGATACATATAAAAGACTATGCTCCTATCGCAAGGACCCACTCATTTGGATCTATTTTCCTTTGGCTCTAAATGAAGTAATCCGTGGAGTTTGGATTCGTCAACAATATAGTCCTAGCCAATTGATAACTGATGTCGCACTCATGGTAAGAATCAGGCTTCCAACCATTTCGCCCCTGCTAATTGTGGTAGATAAGAACTACCCTTGATAGATGTCACGTTTTTGGACCGTTTTTCAATCCACGGACAGATGATTCCGTGGAGATGTGTTTGAGCAAAGGTCAGGTCTCACACCTTATTCATGAGGATCCAGATGACGGAGACCCAATCCTTTGCTTTGGTGCACATGGCCAAACATTACCAGACGATGTCCAATTAGATTCGCCGGAAATTCTACAACACCCTCCAAGTTTCCGCGAGAGGTCCAACCTCAGGGGACTCTTCTTTGAAGATACTTGTTGGAGGAATGCCGACGCGAAGACGGTATCGTGAGGGAACCTCACGACAGTTTCTCATAGTCATCTAATGGGCGATCTTCAAGGACAAACCCCGCGCCCAAGTTTTTCGCGCCCAAGTTTCCATTTTGCGGTAATAAATGATCCACTACCTTGGGTACTGTCTAGGCGGTGTTGTCGCTGGACATTTTGTTGTCCTGGCTGGGTCTTTGTCAATTTCTACTACCAAAATAAGAGGCCAAAATTTGGTTGGAACGAGTAATGCTCTATTGCAGGAAAATAGAAGTAAGTTGACCTGTTTGTAAAATTTCATGCGGGATTCGTCCACGCCTCATCCACGTGTTGCCTGTGAGCGATCGCGTGTTTACGAGGTAATCACACAGATCTCTTATGACGATTCCGAGCTATTTGAAACAAAAGTGGGATTTGAGTATAAAAGTCTTCCTTTTCTCAAAGAAACAGGGTTTGTGAATTGCGTGATTTGAGGTGGTATTGAAAATCAAGTTCAATCACTTTCAGGATCTCGACTTCGGAAATCGGATGTGCAAAGCACCTGTTACGTTGTATATCCTACGTTATTAGAAACTGAAGTTCACAATGTTGGAATCTTACTTTTATCTACAATGAAATGAATTTATATTATATATTTATAAGGAACAATAGAGACCTCATGTTATATATTCTAGCTAATATAAAGCAATACTTTCGTTACGGAGAAGGGCTGCTCTCATTAACCCACCTTATACAGTACTCCACTCATACTCTGCCATGCCCTATCAATTGACCTTTATGAATTTATGATACCATTATAGTACTCCATTTCCATGGTGTTATACGTAGATGGAATGGCGTCAAAAGTTCAGTACTGAGGTAGATATTTCTATACAGATCAGTAATCATAATTTCAGCATTGAGGACGGTCTAGATAACGAAGGTCTTTTTAGTTAGCCTTGCTTTCGTGTACAACATCTCTAAGAACATCTTACTAAGAAGGTACTAACGAAGAACTCGATGCAGAACAGATAGCTATAGTTAGTCTGCATTAGCCTAGGTACTGAAATTAGCAGACTGCTAGGACCGCCTAAGCTGTTAGGGCTTAGTTCTTTTGCAATAAACGTTGCCTTCATTGCTATAAGTTGTTTATAATATTAAGCCACAAGAACTAAAGCCGCTATAAAAGAGCTGAAGATTTGTACAAATATATAGCCTCTTCTAGGAGACTAGCAGAGGGGATACAACATAACGGGTAACGTAACGTTGCAATACCTCCGTTACACCGATCTCTATGTTATAAGTGTGCAGGCGATAAGGCTTATAGCTAATTGCATTAACCTCGCTATGTGTAGCTATGTTGTAGCTAAGTTGGTACTAATATCTTAAAACAGTCTAGAGTATTAAGAATAAGGCTAAGAGAAATCGAAGGGGGGAAAATCATATCAGTCACTTATAAGCATCCTTCCCCGTCTTATACTAACCTAAAGTACCCCTAAGCTAGAGTCATTACCCCGCAGCAACAAAAGGTGGATATATC
The DNA here is from genome assembly GCA_000750995.1 of Pseudogymnoascus sp. VKM F-4520 (FW-2644). Taxonomy (NCBI): domain Eukaryota; kingdom Fungi; phylum Ascomycota; class Leotiomycetes; order Thelebolales; family Thelebolaceae; genus Pseudogymnoascus; species Pseudogymnoascus sp. VKM F-4520 (FW-2644). Next base: position 7,423 of record JPKE01000875.1, on the reverse strand, counting down.
TAGGGATGCATGTAGATCTGCGTTAAGATTTCTCCATGTCTGAAATGGAAGGTGGAGGTAGAATAGGCAGTAGTTTACGCAGATTAGCGTCTCTCATTTGAACACTCGTATTCTGTAGCAAGAGCGCACGGTCCCGCTATCGCCGGCCTGTAATTGTTCTGAATGTATCCGCGCATCTCATAGGTGATTGAATCCTGGACGCAATTAAGGGCCTCTGTTCAAAGAAGCTGATGCGCAAGGCTATCTCACTTGATATAGACAGGTAAATAAATATGCACCCGTAGCGGTTAGAGGATTGCATGTCATTTGAGCTTTACTCATAGAATCAAGCCATGTTAAACAAAATGACTGACTGAAGCTTTCATTACATTGATGGATTCCTTTATTCCCTTCCACCTATGCCTCCAGGGACACGATCCGGCTCCCACTACTTCTGTTCAATCTTTGACCGCTGATGAGCAAGACAACCATAAAGCGTAGGGATTCACCCAGTCCGGATAGGCCTTCATCATTTCTTTGAACAGCTGGTCTATGGAACTTGTCTCGCTGACCAACTCCCCGAAGTGCTCGATGTACTTAATCGTCGCAGCAAGATTGTTAACTCCGTCAACGGCGCCGGGCCGCTTATGGCCAGCAACTACTGTGTGAGGCTTAAGCGCTGCGATAGCCTTGACGATAGAGATCCATGCATTCCGACCCTGCTTAGTGTTGGTCTCGGCCAGGAATTGGTGGGTGTCGTTGTAAACACAATCGCCTGCGACGACCATAGCGAGAGAGGGGACATGAAGGAACGTCGTGTTCCACGTGTCTGATTGCCCTGCGTCTACGGCAATCAGCTCATTACCTTCAAGGAGTAAGGTATTGCTGTCTCCTAGCGACTCTATTCTTGAAAGAATACCACTGGCATCAATCTGGTCACCAAACAGGGGCGCCCAAAAAGCCTGATAATGGTCTCCTAGTTCATGCTCCATGTGTTCGATGACCTTCGAGGTTGTAACAGCTCTTGCTTTCGGGAACCGTTCTAAGAGCCTCTTTAAGCCGAAGAAATGATCACCGTGGCCGTGGGTTATATAAATTGCAGTCAATAATTTGGTTGGTATGACCGATTCTACCCAATCCGCAAGTTCATCGGCTTGGGCAGTTGTAAGGAGCGCATCCACCAGAATGGCTTCTTTCTGTCCAGATATAAGGGTGATAGCCATAGGTGACCATACTGGAGTGATGTAGTGCGGTAAACCCTCGGGGGCAGGAAAAGGGATTCCAGGAGCAACGTAAACGTCAGCTCTGAGAGTAGAAGTAGCCATTTTGAGAATTCAGCAGTAGGATGATGGAGAGAGCACGACATAGTAGTGTTGAGCGATGTCCCGTCATTATATGCTTGCAAGAGGCTGCACGTATAGGGAGGCGCAAATACTAGCATCATCGATGATTAATGGTTCAAAAACCAGAGCATACCCGCCGACATAGACAAGGTAGCGTGATCTCATTATTTTGTAGATAGGGTGGTATAAATGGCTACTAACTACAAGTGGAGTATTTCCTAAATGGGAAGCTAAAAGCCTTAACGTTAATCTTAGTTGATATAGCAAATTAGTCTTATGAACCCTTAAACACGGCAGGGGAGGCTAACTAGAAGTGGAATATTGCCTGAAAGGAAAGGGAGTACCTAAATGACATTGTACGCTAGCTGCTTAGCCTTAGCAGCCTGGCGTGATCCCATTATTTTCAACGGCAGGGAAGGCTAACTAGAAGTGGAATATTGCCTAAAAGGAAAGGGAGTACGACAGGGTACGTACTGCTTCACCTGAATGACAATGTGCGCTAGCTGTTTAGAATGATCTGACTAGCCTTAGCGGCGCCTAGCGTGATCTCATTATTTTCGGTGTACATAAATGGCTACTAACTGCAAGTGGAGTATTTCCTAAATGGGAAGCCAAAAGCCTCAGCGTCAATCTTATTAACCCTTAAACACGACTATGACCTACTTACTAATGCACGTGCCTAGCGGGTTTTTATTTTCATCGCAATTAAGAGGGCCGCCAGGGGCTATTAGAAATCATTCTAATCAGCTCGCGCACAACGTCATTCAGGTCAAGCAGTACCCCCCTTTCCTCCCGGGCAATATTCCACTTCTAGTTAACTGGTTTTCTATGCCAGACGCATACAGTCAGTAGGTCGACTGCATCACAATGCGGTAATACTATTAAAATCATTTTAGAGAAAGGAGTTAGGCCTAGTTGCAGCGAGCATTCAATCTTCTGTCTTATATTTTGCCTTGCCTGCTAAGTCTCTCTTATAAGAGCTCTCCATTCTCTTTGCTAGAGTACTCAAACTTTCAGCTCTTCATTCTTCAACGATATTCATCGCTATGGGTTACAATACTGTCACGACTTCCCGCACAGGTGCCGTGCTAACAGCGACCATCAACAATGCCCCAATCAACTTGTGTGACTGGAAGTTCATGTCTGACTTTGACGAGCTCCTTACCAGTATTACTTCAAATGGCGAAATCAAGATACTCGTAGTCCAAAGTGCAAACCTGGACTTTTTTGTCGCCCATCTGGATCTTCTTCCCCGTCCTGGTAAGCAATAAAATGAATGCAACTTCAAGTCCTCGGTGTCTCATTCATACAACAACCTTCTAGACTCTACACTTCCTGTCATGCATCCCGAGTACCCGACGCTAGGTTTCTTCTTCGGCCTTATGTATAAGCTCACCAATCTGCCGGTGGTTACCATTGCCCTCGTTGAGGGGTGCGCTCGCGCTGGAGGCTGCGACTTCACCATGGCATTCGATATGCGCTTTGGGGTGAAAGGGCGGACCCGTCTCTCGCATGTGGAAGCATGCCTTGGCGTCTATGCTTCTGGTGGAGGGGCATTGCGCATGGCCCAACAGATGGGAAAACCAAGAGCGCTAGAGTATCTCTATTCCGGAAGGGATATTGAAGCGGATGAGGGGGAGAAGTACGGATTGATCAACCGTGCTTTTGACACCTCAGTTGAAATGCACGAGTTTGCGGACAGGTATACTGCGCGCGTAGGCAAATTTGAGCTTACTGCCCTTGCCATGGCCAAGAAGAGGGTGAACGATGCTTGCAATGCATCGTCTATAGAGGTATTCGAGAAAGACTTCCATGCTTTCATAGAGCTACTGAATCTACCAAAGACGGCCCAGCTTGTGGGCGAGGTTTGGAAAGTAATTAAGGGAGCGACAGATTGCGACGAAGAGAGGACCCTACCCGACGCTATCATGACCTTGCCTTCATATCAATAGTGGTAGTTAATGCATGTAATCAGACTTCTCAAATTCAACTGATCAAGATAATGCCTAGCAGATGCTTACATAGGCTTGAAATGATTACCAACAGATGCGTGCAAGTTCATATTTCATGTTAAATTTCTCATGATCCTGAGCTCTTCAACTTCATTCCAGACGTCCATAAACCCTTTCATATACTCGGGAGCCAGGTCCATAGGGTTGCCGAGCGCTACTCTCATCACGTTCCATTCATACATCTTCCGCTCTTGGCAGAAATCAGCCAGCTGCGTCACGTACCAACCCCTCTGTTTTCTTCCTAGTGCCGCAGCACCACCAGTGCCCAGGATCCACAATAGCGTCTTTGGGTAAGCAGTACAGGCTTTGACTATATCAATATCCTGGACTACTCTCGTAAGACGCTCTACAGGCGTGTTGAAAAAACCAGCGCGTGGTGGAATCTCGCGAAGGGCCAGAGAGACGTAAATGAGTGCTGTGAGGCAGCACGCTGTATAGAGGGAGGAGGGGATCCCGATCGAGTCATCCGCTACGTCTGCTGAAATAGCTGCGTTGCGTTGGCATCTGACTTCGGCTTGCAGCAGGTCATATGTACGTCTCTCGATGGCGTAGAAGCGTTCGCTCAACATTAGTTGGTCGATTTTGGTAATATCTGTGCGCTTAGAACAGCTGAGGACTAATGATAGATATTGGAGGTCGTAGATGATAGTACAGATATCGGAAGGGTAGTGAGACGCTGATACAAGATTCGAAACTTCTGCTGTGCAGATAGTTGCTGCTGGCGTGTTGACGGTGATCTGAACATCGGATGGAAATGCCAGAGGCAATATTTCTGAGGAATAGGGGAAGCGCGGAGGGATTTGCTGCGAAATGGCGCTGCTAAGGTCCGCCCTGAATCACGAGGGTGAGAATCAGTCTTGAGAGAGATGTGAGAGTTATACCAAAGGACTTTTCTTCGGACAATCCCGTTGAATCCCAAGGCTTGAAGGCCACCCCTTTGCTTTACAAGTTCTTCAAGAGCCTTAAGATGAGAGGCTGCTTCAAGTGGGGATGCGTTCAAAATCTAACTCAGGTCAATTGGAACAGTTGCAATCTTAACATTCATCAGTCATGCTTACTTCGGTTAGCGCAAGACATGAAATGGCGAGGATAGTAGGATCAGTATTGTTCAGCATAGGATCATTTAGCCTTGCATCGAGGATCTTGACGGCCTCTCTTTGATGTCGAAATGCATCGACGCTGAACACTTTTCCACGGAGGAGTGCAACGTGCAGGGCTGAGATGACCAAGGTCATATGAAGTAGTGCAGCGTCGGTAATAGCAAATTTCATCCACTCTACCTTGGAATTAACAGGCATGTTCGTGTAGATGAAGACCGTATTATCTTTTGCGGATCAGCATAATCGCGAGTACAAGTTGTTAATATCATAGAAAAGGAGGGCAACTAGTTAATGAGAAACAAAGTATTATATGGAGGCTACTCCGAGTAAACCTAGCCAACATGCAATCATGCAATCCAGCCCCTGGGAGTATGCCTTGGAGAAAATCTGAAACGGCTGCTTACAATGAAACAACAGGTTCTGATCACGGTGATCTAGCTGAAATGGAAGAGTGCTGAGCATGCCTAGCCTAACGAGTTCTGGTGCTTTCAGTCGGTTGATGCTGGTGGCCACTTGCGACTCGTGGACTTCTGCCAATGAGTTCCAATTTTCGGGGTGGGTACAGCGACCTCGGTGATGATAATTCATCTGCGACAGGGGAGATACGACGCCATTCACCGTAGGGGCCATCCCATGGCTCGTCATCTCTGTGACTCCTGCCGGTTGTATGTCTTCGATTCCCAGTGCAACTCTGGGGATTTCCGAGGCAGGCGCGTTGTGAGAAGGCTCCAGGGTCTAAATTCAGTCAGGATTGTCACGTTTGACATGTAGCATGCCTCGTTCTTGACTTACGCTTGAATTACGAGCTTCCCTTCTGTGACGACGATTCATAATGTGGGAACGAGCCTTCTTTCGGTTGGAAGCTTGCGAGGCTTGCGATTGATCGGTCATATTGATGAACAGCACGCTTTCGGGTGTGGAACTTTTACAGGCGTCTTCTGCCGTTCCGCTCGCATCTTGTCCCGTTTTCATTGTGATGGGATCTGCCAAGCGTTCTGAAGGGGAATATGGGGTTAAGGTAGAGGAGTAAGAGGAGGTTAAACTCCTCACCAGGAAATTCGGATGGGTAAGTGAATGACGTCTGGTACGGCCGGCTAAGCCTAGAAGGGAACTAGTAATGTAATGTGAACTCAATCGATCCTGTTTCAGTAACAGCCCCTATATTCACTTCTTTTGAAAGGCTTTAGTAATCCTAGCATTTGTTTCTACTATTCGACGAGGTATCGTCGGTTGGGAAGTGGCTAGTGTGCTTGAAGATCATTCCTATCTTCATCATTAGGCCTGAGACCCGAGGCTTGGCATAGCACTATATTGTTACTTAACTGAGTTAGAACCAAAGGTTAATCACGTGACACCTTGGAATGCAAGGTATCACGTGATTACCCACCGGTGCAAGGTCACGGGAGGAACACCAGTTCAATAAATTCAATTCAAATCAACTCAATTCAGTACAGCGTACTGAACCCTTTTCTACGTCTACAACTAATTAACCTATATGGCATTTGTAAGATTAATAAATTAATATCCTCTTGTGATATATTTTCCCGTTCCTCTACGATAAACTTGTGGAGTTCAGCTTTTGAAGTCGCATTTCTCTTCCGCACTCGAGACTTGAGGATCCTCCACACATTCTCAATCGGACTTGAGTTAGGAGATTGAGGAGGCCATAGTAGAAATTCGATATTAGAGTTCTGCTTCCATTTCGCATTTGTATTATTTTTTGTTTTTGTTCCGTGTGCTCCCTCAGTATCCTCTTGAATATTGTCACGGGTTGGCAGTGATATGGTCAATCAAATGGTTTCCCTAAAGAGGCCAGTGAATGCGATTTGAAATGGCTATAGCAATGAAAGAGGACAAAGACAGAACAAGATGCAACTATATAATCAGATATGGAAAATCTGCAGCTTAGAAAGGATCCTGCCAAAGGGAGCGGCCTGACAGAGATGGAGGCGCAACCACAACAGAGCCCAAATGTCACCACTGAGATATCAAAGGCAGAAGAAGTTAAAAGCGGCAGCGGTGATAGCATCGACGATGTGAGCTCAGATAATTATTCAAGTAATAATAGCGAGGATGATCTTAAGTAAATATCGTTGTCAAGCGATTGTCTCCTCAGAAATTAAAGCGAAAGGCACTAAAAAACAACGCCGTCTGCTGATACCTATCCCATTCTGATATTGAGACATCATTCTTCAATAGCAGATGTATGGTCAGCCCCAATCGTGGATCGAATTGAGAATGTCTTGTGGAGAGCGTTGAATCCCATTCTCTAATTGTCGTCTGACCTTTTCTGTATCTCCGTTTGCTGCCGCCGTTGCGAGGACAGTCTCATCATCGATCAAATCAATTGACTTTTTGCACGTAGGGCAGCCGCCCGTCTTGAAAACGGATTTGGCCAAGCAGACCCCGTGTGTTCGCGACGGACATACATATCGAAGCGTTGCCACCTCCTCCCCAATTTGCCAGCCCGGCATGCAGATGTTAGCGATACTAGCGTCTGGGCGTGTCTCACCTATAAACCCTCCTATAAGATCTTCCTCTATACTTATTAAGCTCTAGCCTTACTTATAGTATATTCTATTATATAACATCTTATATCCTAGTTAAACTTTAACTAAAGCTATGTCTACATCTTTATAGGGGTATTTGCTATACTACTTACCTTTTAATATAGCCTTATAATGTTTTAAAACAAAGTATAGGGTTGCTATTTCCCTAGGGCCTTTATTACTTATATTAACTAAATAGCTATAACGTAACGTATGGGGAAGTCGGACATATGGGGTAGTCGGACAAAAAGTTTATTCTACTCTAGTTGACCTAGTCCTACGTGCCACACACTCCTCCAATTCCAATTCTGACTCGCTTGAATCATTCTCTACCTCCTCCTCTTCAATTTCCTCTTCTACTTCTTCAATTGGTCGTTTGCGTAGCCTTCTACGTGGTCTTTTCTCAGTTGACTTCAACTCTGCCTCACGGACAATTTTCA